>JAGVSQ010007327.1:1510-15430 GCA_022683975.1 Rhyacophila evoluta
TCAGTTTAAAACTATCTGAAACATAATATTGGTGACGGCATATGAAAATTTTGTCATAAATGTCACGAACACAGACAGTTTGTTGGTGTAACCTGTAAACTTTGGTAAGAATACACTAATAAGTGTTAGCAGGGAGGGATACTTTTATAAATTATGATATAATATGATTGTGTATCATAGGTGGGTTAAAGTAAAATATACGTGCCATCATTATTTGAAGTGTACTTACAATATTTCTTAAGTTGGTAGCACAAACACACGCACACACTAATACACTAACATATTTTGGCGTTTAACGTAGTGCAGGGATATCCAAGGAAAACGATTCGATGGACCACATAAAAATGTATTACTTTTTTATATAAAAATTAAGCAGAAACATTAAATTGAAATATTTTATTACTTTGAAAAGTGTGATTTGATCAAATATTTCGATGGACCACATACAAATGTACTATGACTTTTTTATACTAATAATAAACCAGAAACATTAAATCGAAATATTTTGTTGTGTGTATAGTGTTATTTTTTACAATTTCTTATTTGGGAAGAAAATAAAATTCGCGGCGATATCAACCTTTTCAGGTTTATGAAAAAAATTATAAAATTCGTGTATTTCATGCTTCGAACATAACTTACATCTCAATGCAAATCTATAATATATAAAATTTGAAAGAAAATTTGGAGGCGCACATTTGGCCTTCGTATTGAATAGGGTTAGGAAATTTGTGAAGTTTCCCTCACGCATTTTGGTTTTAATTTTATCAATTGCAAAATTCCAAATGTATAGGAAGTTGGAAGCCTCAAAAGGGCCATACAAAGCATTAAATAGGGACACATGTGTTCCGCGGGCAACGATTTGGACATGTCTGAAGTAATGCATGTGCGCGCACAGAGCCCGTTATTATAGACACCCGCCATAATTTAAAATTTCAAATACGTCGCGCGCACCCCAAAATTCTTAAGGGATACATTGTATGTTACCAATAATACAACAATATATTTGAATAAATTGTTTCAAACCTCAGTGTGCTGTTATTATTAATTACCATTTGTCATTTCGGAGTGCACATACACAAATATGAAAACGAGTGTATGGGTGTGTACGTGTGTTTTGTGCTGCCAGCTTAAGAAATATTGTCTGACAGTTCAAATAATGATGGCACGTATATTTCACTTTAGCCCATAGGTACCATGCATCAAATTCAAGTTACCATCAATTTTGCACTATTCATTTGTAGTTAACAGTTTGCGGACATAAGGTAAACACATCTATTATGAAAAGGAATCAATTGTTATAGTTACTTCGATAAGATCGTTGGTATTACCAAATTATTATTAAAAATATATTTAATGTGATATCATTTACCTGCAGCAATCAGGTAAGTAAATGATTTCCTGCTTTCCTGTGATTCGCTGCTCTTAACATTGGGGTCGAGAGTCTGACTACGGCGATAAAATGAAAAGTCCGGGACAGTTACGTCAGTATGAGCGAAACGCAATTGTGTTGTAACTGAAATTAGAAAATAACATACAACCAACCATCAATGACACTGTTATGTAACACTGATAATATCTAAAACTAATGAATTTGGAAGATCCAAATAATGAAATTATAATGCTTACCTCCGAGTCCAGACTTAACCCTCAAATTGGCAGAAGGCAAGGAAGCATGCAATGACTGAACGGTGGTGGTTCGCGGCAGAGGGCCCACTACGATCTTTTCGCTGTGGTGAGGTACAGCTGTTGCGACAGGCCTAAGACCTGAAGCCACAACTTGTGATGTCGCCTTCAAATATGGTGCTAATGATCCCGTTTTGGCGACGACGTTAATCATTTTCGTTTGATTCGAAGTTTCACTAAAATACTATAATAATGACGACCGCCAACCTATGTAATAGTCAGATAGTCCTGAAAATTCTGACCATCGACAAAAAAGTCTCACGCTGTCAAAGTAATGTTGCAAGTATTAATAAATAAAACAATGAATTATTATGTAATAAATTTATTATAAAGTACATACACAAATAATGCATTCATCGTTGTGAATAATAAATTCCACCATAAAGTGAATTGCTAATAATAAGCGAATTAAATAAGAAAAATAGCACCTAAGATTGAAAAATATTTTTATTGTCACCATTGTATTTTAATCAAAAAGCATTGTAATAAATAAATACTTAAATTTGAAAAATACAGCAACTAAAGTCATACAAACAAATAAAATTTACTTTTAGGAAGGAGATGTTATGTTTTCACGAAATCCATAGTAATTCCTGACTATTTATAATTGTGGTATAAACAGGTTTGTTTTTTTATTGATATAAATCGTTCGTTTTAGATCATCCTAAACAAAAAAATAAGATAATTTTACAAAACGACTTTATTTTTAATCATCTAAAAACTAATAATAATATCCACGCCAAAGTATGAATTTTATTTTTATTGTGTAATATGAATACTCAAATAAAAAGGTGCACTGATGAAAATACGTTCAAAAGTAGATTCTTACTACCAATTATTGTTTCGAACTAAAATTATAATAGACCGAATGATTTTTTTATCGATTGCTCTATTTCAATGATAAAAAAGTGCATGTTGATAAACATCAATTTATTGTATTGTATTTGGAAATATATTGTACGCCCAATGGCAGCACTGAATCCAGGTACAGTAACAAATTTACGTTTTATGGACTGGTTAGGAGGAAAGTGATTTCAAAATTGCGGACGGACCCGTTTAAGGTAAGAAAATCATTATCTATCAATATGAAACGATTCACCAGTCTTCTCTAATCGTTTGTGTATTATATTATTGTGTCGATCGTGTCAAGTTAACGCAATTTAATTGATTTTTCGTGTCAGTGCATCAGCTGCATTGTACCTTGACAAGATGGTTGCATATACGAATATTTTGACAACCCTTCCGTATTTTCAATCATACACTTCCGGGAAAGTCATGATTTTCCGAAACACTCTGCAAGTGCATTCAACGATGTGTTTACAAACAATTCTTATCAGTGTCAGTGAGTGATGCGGTTATGAAGTGTAGTCGTTGCATGGAATTCAATTAGAATCGAATCAACGGTGCATATGGTATTTACTACACATGCTCCATTCTCTACCTGGCTGATATTGATTGACTGTCGCTAGCACTAAATAATACAGGCGTATATGCGTACTCATTAAATGTATGATGGTACACAGGGTGAGGGAGTTGTGCATTTTGATCGTCATACCAGGGCAGATGCTATTTCCGCAGTCTAAATTAAAATCGTGCATTTTAACGGCGCGATCCTCTGAATTCAGGTCATTTTTATTTAGCGTTTCGCCAGCGCATGCTGCTCATTAGAAAGTGTCATTGTACTTAGTTTGCATATTGATATTTACGTTCGCCGTGGACGCATAAAAATAAACAAAACTTACGGAAACCTGTCACTTTATTATTGTATTACTTATCTATGTGGGTGGCGGGAAATTTTTAAATTGCACGATTATACATACTTCTCAATCGTGTTATATTATAATACGTATTTAAAAATGCTTTAAGAATGCATGTTACATTTTTAGCTGATGCATCATGCATGAAACAAGCAGTTTCGTAACTTTCTATTATAATTAATTTGAAATACGGTAAAAATCTTATTCTAACAATGATCAGACTTTTGACATATCTCCGATTGAACTGTTAATTATAATAATTTATCATCTACATCATATCATATATTAGGACTTTATTAGAACGCGGATATTTTTTTATATTATTATGAACCTCCTTAGTCGATGGCAAATAATTGTTTATAAAATGAAAATTCATAATAGAATCCAATTGGAAAATATTTGACCATTTATGCATCTATCACATGTGGCGGCCATATGCTCCACATATTGGGTGGATATGACACAATATATAATCTGCCTAATCAAATTCCAGGAATACCACTGTTAAATCTATCGAGAGATACTTTTACAAATTTATTATAAAAACTATGTTATACAGATGCTCGTTCTCGGATATCTAATTTTATTTAAACCTGAAATCTTCGGTGCGTAAACCAAATTAAATAGGACGTCTTTGTGTTGCATGTTGCATCCCGCTTATTTGTTGGCTGTAGAGCGGTTTTTGGGTCAACCCCTCCATGCCTAGAATATACGCACACCTATATATTTTATGCCACACCGTGCCTACACTACCGAGCGCTTCTAGGGACTTGGAGAAACGCAAAAGACTGCGAAACTTGAGCTATTGACAAATTACTTGAAATTTTCAATATTATTTTTCACACCCATGACCAACTTAATATTATCAAATTTGGCATGGCAGTGAAAACATAATATTGTAACAAGGTTTTCGTAGAAAACTGTATGCTTATCCACTAACTTATGCAAAGTTTTCAGCGTGAAACGATCGATAGCGACTACCACCCAATTAATCCATCGAATTAAATGTTTCTCCTGTTAAATATTTACGTGGTAATCGTTTCACCACAAATATACTTAAACTTATGACGACTTATCCATCTTATGAAACATTAGGTGCTCTTGTGTAACAGCTCGTTTTATTATACCAATTATTGTTATCATATAATATAAAACATAATCTTTAGATTTAAGAGATTTAAGAGTAAAAACTCATAGCTATTTTTGAAAATGTTCTCGCATGCTTATTTTGAATTTAGATCACGGTCGACTTAAAAGAATGGCTTACAACTGATCCTGGTTAAAATCTGTAAAAAAGGTTTCCATATTATGCATGTGCAACGTCTCATCATTTATTATATATTTTTCACCGTCCGTTCATAGGTCATTTGTATTTATATTTGGTGTTATTTATTTCAACCGTAGTAATATTTAAAGCGACGTTATGAATTTTAATTTATTTCGGGTTGTTCACAAAATAAGTTATAAAGTGAAATATGTTGATAAGCGTATATAAATATGGAAGAATTCGTCAAATTTTGAACCGGGATTGGCTGTGCTGCATGTTATTTGTTCAACCTACGATGTGGTTCTCATCATCTTAAAAATGTGCCCGCACCGTACATCCACCCGTTATTAATTAGAATTAGCGGTATCCCGGACCTATAATATCGAGAATTGATTTACTTCATTCGTCAGGACAGGGACGGAAGTTTGTACAACTTACCCAAAACTTGACAAATAAAAGCAGCCATGCAGCAGAGATATGTCACGCACGGTCAGCTGTTTTACGGTTTGCGACAAATACTTGATATTCACTTTTACTTCTGTTGACTGCTTCATTGCAATATGATCAGCTCAAATTTAATTCTGTTCTAAATGTGATGAATATACTGTAATAGATATTTAATATTTAAAAACAATGTAATATCTGTTACCTGCCAGGAAGTAAGGAATCGGAGTATCCCGCAAGGAAACTGTCCGTGCAGTGAATAAATGTTTCTGTAACGGAAATTCAAATATACCTGGCGTCGGTGAAATATTATCTTCTCGTATGAGATTTAATGAGAGGCTCCCTGCATTCGCTGCCGCCCTGCGCGCGATCCCCCGTGTCACCTTGTTTGTGCATTCACGGGGGCCTGAGTCCTTCGCGTACTGCCTGCCCGCCCCGAACGAGGCCGCCCCTATAATATGCCACGCCGTTCCTGAAAAACATCAAAGTTATTCTGCAGCGCATTCCGTTTAGCATTATTGAATTTGCGTAAGGGAGGGCGATGATCCCGGGGCTCAAAATACCGATCCGCTTCTTGTGAATCGCGAGCCTGCAGCGAGCACTTTTCGGGGGGTATCGATGCATGCCACAATATGGACTCGACAACCCTCGTCCGCAACAGAGTTGTCCGACTTTATCGGACTGAAAATAAAATTTGACGGTCCACTGATCTCGCGATATACGCGATATTTTTCTCTCAAGCTTACAAAAAATATAAGGTTTTATACTATCCACTTGTATACGTTTTATTCCTCAATACTATACGATACACTTTGGCTGTATTTTATTTTATGTGTTTGAAAATTTTGTTACGAACTTTAAATCAGTAAAATTAAATACAGAGTCATCGAAGCTCTGTTCAATTTTCATGTGACAATAAATGCGAAGTAGTCGTCGTTTCGTAATATGGGTTTTATTTATGTATTTATAATCATTTTGTTTGGTTCGCTCTCTCGTGTCTTATTAAAACGCGTGATATTTCCATATCGAAGGTTAATAGTTAAAATCCCTTAACAGATTTAAAGCGAGTACTGCGCGGCACAGATGACGGGTTAATTAACAATAAGTCTTTTCGATAATGATTTAAGTCGGCTTTAGACATCGCCCGTAACGTACGAATTCTATGATAATTGGATAGCTGAGGACGGTTTTGAGGATTGCGAAAATCGCAAACACGTTTTCCTGAGGGAAGTCGCTGTACTAATTATTATTGCCAACCAGGTGATGTGTTCTCAATTCAGCGGTAGATAACGCATTTCTCTCGTGACGTCTACCGACGCGGTTTGGTTCAGTCGCATTTCTATAGCGATGTTATGCAACATATTGTTAATGCTTCGTTAATGATTACAACGGTTTTTAAATGCGTGATAATACGCAAATATCATTCATATTAATAAACTACAGCAGTAAACGTGTGTCTTCATAATGTTATATCTGTACCCTCTAAGAAAAATCAAATTATTATCAATGTGAATGATTAGTGTAGTCTGTCACTGTAAACTCACATCGCAATCATAAAAAAAACTTATTCATTATTAAAATTCATTTATTACGCATCAATTTACTCTAACACGCTCGAATCGCAATTTGATTTTTTACAATTTTAGGACGCAAAAAAGTTTGCGTCTCACTGTACACCTTTAACGTTAATCCGAGACGTTAATTAGCCACTGGCAGCCTTTGAAAGCCGTACCTACTACCGTTTTGTATTGCCTAATTCCATTTCACATACAAATAATTCTTGGGCGTGGCGTCCAACGAAGTAGTATCATTTTATATTTGACCAATTTGATACATCACATACGTATCGGCACACGGTTATCTGGTCTGTGACTTGCATTGGGTAATAATTATTAGAATATAATAAAATCGAACGAAAGGTTTTTTGGTAACAACATAATTATCAGATTAATCTGATTTCTTCTCTTATATTGAGTCCATCCAGCCCTTCACACGACCACTATTGTATTATTGTCTTTTTTCTTTATCGCGATGATAATATTCTGTTGATGTTAAATTTTCGCAATACACAAAGTCAAAAATAAATCGATATCTTCTGTATTTCAATAAATGCCTTTATTATCTTATTACTATCTACTCTAAAGACTTCACAAATATATTTTTAAACATTAAAAACGATTTCTCACTTGAAACGATATTAATATAGGTCGAGTGGTAAATGACAATAAAATCGTACAACGACATCTTATTCTATTGCAGATGAGGAAACAAATGGTGAAACATTTCGAATATTACACGTGCATTGTAATCTCATAATGCTGTCATTTTTATTTATTTTGTTTCTTTACGTGTTGACATTATTACGAATTACAAGTTCAGATCATTTACAACATGACATAGTAAAATAACAAAAGTATCTATTCAAAAAAAAAAAAAAAACGATTGTGAAGACGAAAAAGGACTTAATCCACAAAGAACAAATTTTACAGGAAGGGCAAAAAACGTTTATTTAATAATTTTCAGCCATTTTAATTTTCATTAAAAACATTACATAGGAACAACCTTGAAGTGCACGAAGACTGAAATTGGTGTTTTATGTACTCAATATGATATTAATTTAATAGATTATTTAAGAAAAACCAGTAAATTGATTTGGTGGAAGCCCCTTTTTTTGTCGCTAATTTCATAGGCTTTTTTTCTTTTTTCAAACTTCAAAACTATATTTAGACATCAATTTGGCATTTCCAACTTACATCTTTTCTTTTGAACGTGTATTACATGCTGATTATCGAATAAACGCTATTTTGAAAAATTGAGCGTTACGTCCTTTTTCCTTTACACAGTCGATATTTTAAAAAGAATATATGTATAAATGAAGTGAATTTTATAAAATTAGCAGTAAATAAAGAATTTGAAAAAACTAAGAAAGGAAAGATAAAGTATCTACAACAACATCCATCTAAACTAAACCTCTCTTAGGAGGAAAATATCAATCAGCTAGGTAATCTTGTTAAGCATCAGTTTCGGTCATTTTTGCATTCATTCCTCTTGTACTATTGTGGTAGTTACAATAAGAACATCATTCGTAATCATATTTTAAGGTCAACCATATTATGGACTCCCATATGAGAGATATTGTGAATGATGTTTACGGCTTACAGATCGACTATTAGCCATTCGTAAACTATGTTATGGAATTAAATATAATATACATTTTTATTCCATTACAAGATTTCATGTTAAATACTTCGTTTTCAGCCGTATTTCTACCCCACTTCATGCTTAATAACCTGTTAATTAACTCGTAATAAACTTCTGCTTAAAGGACTTTTTCAAAGTAACAATATCTCCTGCGAGATAACCACGTTTTGCTGATCAGTTCACATCTCGTGCTATTATTGAAACTGTAAGCTATCACATTGTGCATATAAATTATGACAGAAGGTAGGGATCGCATTAAAAAACGTTGTGTAATCATTAAAGATTTGATGATCACAGACACGAAGAATAATCAATTTATCAATATAATCGGCTTGTGTAAATCAAAAACATTCGTGTATTCAAACGTTCACACTTAAATATCTAATAAGGAAATCTACGTGTAGGGTGCAGTATACTAATACCACTGTACGCTAAGATAGAATGGGAGAAAATCTTCGAAATCAACTAAGGCAAATATCCGTTACTTTGAAAGCCCAAAACCCAAAGAAGGTTGTAAAATGCAATAATACCGTAAATCTCAACATTCTCCTTTGACTTTCGTCGTAATAAATTATGCTTTCTCAAAATATCCAGCCGATGACTTTTGATTCAGCCGTGGACTGAAAATATGAGATATTCAAATAATATGCCCACTTTGCTCGAATAATATCAAAAGTTTAAATTATTTTCTCGGAATGGAAGCAGCCTTCGTCCATCGCATTCATTTTAGTATTATAACCATTCATAAACATAATTACAAAACTTTTCTTTGTCGATGCTGTGATGTGACACAATCCCGTGACCCTTTTATTTATTTATTTACTCCGCTTTCCGTCGAGAAGTTGTCGTTTTCAAAGGGAAAACTTTTTTGTGTACGTGTTTCCATTCATAGATGGTGTTTTTGACTATAACTTTGCATAGATACTGCGAAGCTCCCCGAACAAACCTGTTCAATATGTGATCTAGTAATACGCCTATTCGCCCATCTACTTACTCGTATTACGTGGAATTCGAACAGTGAAGACGTGTCGGAATAGCATTTTTATTTTAATATTTGTATGCTATTAACCACTTTGCTTGAAGGCGACAACGCGAATCGTTACAGGTCACATTTGATACGCCACATGGCAGCCGCATACTTCTGAAAAAAAGAATTAATACACGAGGAAGGAATATCAGTGTCCAACGTGTAGAAAATATGACGTTAAAAGTATAGGTGATGGGAATATCTGTATCCAACAAAATGGTTCTGGGTAGTGGTTGATATATTCTACTGGAGTGATGATGATTTTAAACGGATATTATTATATTTATTTTCGATTAATGGTATCGCGTATTGTAAATATAATATTGTAAATGTCGACTTTTGCTAGTCGAAATAAATTTGGTTACTACACACGTTTCCTTATTAAAAAAGATGTTTGCATTTGATGTTATGGATATGTTATTACTCAAACAAAAAGTAAAATATACCACCATGTTAAACTATTTCAAAAGACAACGATCAAATTAACAATAGTATTCTCTCTCACTTCTTTCTCAATTTCAATACACTATCAAAACACATATGTATCCCTGCTATTCTTTGGTAAGGATATCTGGTAGTTCCAGTGAAGGGTTTGTTGACTCTTTAGTTTTACTTATCCTTTGATATTCGTTTCATATTTAAAAATTACACTCCTTGTGAAAGGACGTTACTCACAAAGAGTGTTCTTGTTGGATTTTATCTAAAATTTTTCTTCCCGAGAAGAGAACTTTTCTTCCCGCTAAATATTAGGCTTTCGTCTCAATAAAAAAATGCCGACATGCATTAATTTCGATTTAAAAAAAGTTTCTGGTTCTGCTCATTCTCATGTGTGTATCTAACTCTCATTCAGAGTGAGATGTTATGTAAGGCTATGGTAGACTTTAGCCGTTTTTTATTCATTTTCTGGGAATGTGGAACTTTGTATAAAATTACTCATTAATCGACTAATCCCGTTCTAAAAATCTCTTAGTCAACGGATTAACGATAAAGTTGTCCAAACAAAGAAATGGATTTACTGTAGTAGTCAAATATTTTCATATCACACTTTTATCGAACTATGTAAGCGCTCTCGATAATATGGTGAAATTATAAGCCACGTAGTCAGTCTTATTATTTGAATTGGTGAATTGGTCAGGGGTTAAGACGCAGTATTTTTCTCGACGGACGCGGTCCGAATACCGTAACCGAGTGAACTTTTCAAGATGTTTTGAGTTATTTCATCCAAAAATTTTACTGCATGGTGATAACCAACTATCGTAGAGATATTATAATATATAATATAACCTATCCATATTAATGCCCTCATTGTCAGATTCTTTGTTATAAAATATTTCTAATTAATATCCTGATTTAAGTGATAACACCATACGATTTTTTAGCAATCTTCGTCTACGCCTCTGCCTCTGGTAAATATTCAAAAAAATAATTTGAATGCAGAATAGATGGCGCTGTAATAAAAATGACTAATAATCGAATCATTTGAATTGTAGTCATGCACTTCTTTGTATAGGGAAACCCTTGCCTAACAACCGATCTGGCCATTTGTGTACGTGTTCGTATTTTGGAATTGCACGCGCAAAGAAATTATATTGTGATGTGCGTATATCATAAAAGGTAATTTCGATCGGTATGTACTGCACAATCTGTATATTGTTAGGAAATTTAACCCACAGCGGTATTGGAAATTATAACATATATTAAAACAATACTTTTTGAATGGGTAGACAGATAAATTATGTAAACCAAATATTTCACAAGCGTTTTTTACGACAAATTTCTACATGTGTTAAAATATTTCGACAATACTCACGTTATATTAACGGAATCCATATTTAAATATCTGCACCAAAAATGTGCATAGTGCAATAAGTAAGACACTTTTTTGTGATATATTTGTATTCAGAAATCACCACTGGATCAAAAGCTTAAAACCCTGTAATTCAGACAAAATAGTATAATCTCGAGTTTAAAAAAATATATGTCATGTATTTAAGACAGCAATATCTCGTTTTTTTTAAATATTATGATAACGTTATAGATATATTCATAAAACGTATGATAAATTTACTATCACTTCATTATTGAGAATATGTAAATACAGAATGCATTTTATATCGAATCTGTCATCGATACATTCATAAGGTCAACGTACGTGTCCTTGGCCGCTTAATAAGATGACCAATTTAAGACCGTCACATATTAATAATGATATTATAATTTTACTGGGATCGAAAGGGTTATATTATAGCTGTATTATAGCTCAAATCATGTCACTGTGTGAACCAATACACTCAAGTCGAATTCATGGTCATCGCACGTGTATGCGTGTACCCGTTAAACCACTCCGTGCCAAACTTTTTTTTTGAGACACCTTTCAAACGACACTTTCGATTATTTTCGTAAATCCAAGTCATTAGAATTGTATGCATTTTTAATAATTTACGAAATTGCGTTACTACATAGATATTTTTAATTTTGCTTCTTGCATTAGCATATACATCCGCTGAACTAGCATACATCACACATGTTACGACACCAAACATTCAAAAAATCGTATATTCTTGATAACGGTCTGACCATCAAAATGTTAGCGTTAGTTTTAGTTAATAATACTATGAGATATTACTTTCATTATGAAGCCACGAGAACAAATTTTTGTATTGTACCCAAACCGAAGAATGCGATTAAAATTAATATTTGTTTGTATGATCAACTCTCGAAACTGTGCAGCACCCCTTTTCGCCTTCGCAACAGATTGTACATCATTGGTTTTCTATTAGACTGTGTGCGTGTATGCGTGTGCATTTGTATGCGCCGTGGCTGTAGAAATAAATGCGTAGAGCGAGTCAGCGAGCGCAGCGCCAGTAGCGGGCACGTTTGGCTGTGCGTGACAGCCCTGCCTGATCGCCGATAACAATACATTACTTTCAATTGTGTTTTTTGTCTCCTTCCCTGTAGTTTTTTCTTTAAATTACTGGAAATTTCGCGTCCCCAAATTTCTATTGTAAGGATTTTCAAGGTCATACGGATTCTGGTACGGTTAAAGTTCACTTTGTTGACCTTGAAGTTTTCCTTATTCAACTGTCAAAGATAAAAAGGACTGTCATATTTTATATCAGTATTGGTGGCATTAAATATTTATATCGTAATGTCATATTCAACACATGAAAAAAGACTCATTATGCGAATTATTTTAGCGAAATATTTCTGCCATGCGTTATGAGATGAAAAATAATATAAAATATATACATTTTTTTTAAATACGGCCTGCTGTGTCTTGTTGAACTATGTTATTAAACCAAAACCAAAGCAATTTTTACTGTATATTTCAATTAACAACTCATTTCATTGGCCGACAAAAATATTTCAATTTTCCATCTATAAAAGTATCTCGATTGAGCCGACATTTAAAACTATCCCCTATTTTTTCTACGCAACACTTTCATCAAGTGAATTTTTCTGAGTGAACATAATACATTTAACCTCAACGTTTACCAAAGACAGGAAACAGAAATTTGTACTCCGGGTTTGCCACAAAAATGACGATATTTTAAAATAATTACTGAAATACCTGGACGTAGAAATAAACGTAATATCCCTGAGGCTAGGACAATCGAGGGTGTTTCTTGTACATATAGAAGTAGAGACGTTTCTTATATGTGACGTGCGACCGATGCGCATATTGACTTGTGGCGACGAGTGACTTTTCTTTCCCAGATGCGAGCGGTACTCGTATTATTTCGTATACGATAAGTTACATGGAAAAAAAGTTTTACATAACATGGTTGCCAATATGTAAAGCCGTCTCGTGTCTTTGTTTTTTTTTAAATTCAAAAATGGAATGTTTGCATGCCTAATCAGAGCTGTATGTAGTTTCTATTGCCGCATTCCCCATGTATTTATAAACTCGTACGTACGGTTAAATCCAAAATAAAATGTACGTAGCCGGTTCATTTCTTGACATATATAAATCCGTTATAGTTGCGCCGTGAAATATTATAGAGCCTCGGCAGTCAAAATAAAATGAGCCATCAATCACGGCGAATAATTCTCTTCGGGTGGGATATTGCGGCGCCGGGTATCGTTCCTTGCACGCACTGCCGGCATAAAATGCGATATCTATGGTAAATCTAATTGGCAGCCGGTGACTCTTGCGATTCGTTTGAATAAAATGGCAATTTGGCGGGGAACGTTCGTGCGAAACGACGGTCGCGCGCGGTGCCATTTTGACCCATTCCCGTCGCCGACAGAAAAATGACCTCAGCTTAATTTGCATCGAGGAAAACTGCTTGGCAGGCTGGTCGCTGAAAAATCACCGCCCTCGACTGTTTTATGCGCAGTTTGTGATTCGATTTAAAAAATATACCCCCAATAAAAATAACACTAATTTTAACTTCTTTGTTTCGAATTCTGAAAAGTGTAGATTATTACACAAATCACTGTTCGCGACCTGATCTTAACCTTTTCGCCAAAACATTTGTATTAATAATATTAAATTCTAAATTATTTAAAACTGGTAAACTTCCATATGTGAGATCACT
>JAGVSQ010007328.1:0-15429 GCA_022683975.1 Rhyacophila evoluta
AATGCGGAGAGCAATGGTGATGTTTAACGAGATTGCCTCGGATATTGATATCTTTTTTTGATTTTTTCGTCATAACTTTATGTTTATCGTGTTGTTAACGTATTAAACTTGTAATGTTACAGCGTGTACAAAATAATTAAATCATTTTTTTGCGTAAAGGCATCTTGTATTCTATTTAATCTTAAAATTTTGGGTGTCTAATCAGCTGACACTTAATTCTCGTGAAATAATCTGTCAACAAAAGCCTTAATCCGGAGATCCATTTCTGGGGTGGTCCTTTTCACGCCGTTGAGATTTTTATGCCCCAATTTCAGAGCGGAAAAAGTAAAAAAGGGGACAAAAATATGCACATTGAAAATAAAGTGAATTTGATACAATTTTGGGAAGTATTCACACAGTCTCACAAAACAACAACTAAGAAATAATTACATGCTTTTGTACTGCAGATATTTGGTCTCGATGCTTTCACAAACACGGCATTATAAATAGTTTAGGCATGTTAAATTATGCAGATTTTCTATTTGGGGATACAATTAGCCAAAATAAAAACCAAAATAGTTGCCATTCATACCGTGTCTTCATTTATTTAAGTAAGGTTTTCACCATCTGCCTTATAAAATTAAGGACAGCACTATTTTAAACTGTAAATACAACTGTATATGTATATGAAAAAGATTGCTTTTACTCTATTATTATTAATAAAATTCTGTGTTGATTGTTTTTTGCATAAGTATTTTCAATGAATAATAATGGTAATTTAATAATATTTTGATGTTATCAAAATTTTCTTTAGACGTGATAAATATTTGTACAGCTGGCATTATTTACAAGTGAATGTATTTTTCTTTTTTCATCTGCATAATTTTTTATTTAATATTCATACGAAATAAAAAACACCTTCATTGTAATTTATTTTTTAAGCAACGGTTAAAATTTTGTTACGTTAGATTTAACACGGTGTCAATCGACCAGGAAGCGCACGCTTTGAAAGCCGCGCGGCCGATTCCCCACTGCAAACAGCATGCGCGACAAAAATTCATGAGAAATTTTATATGCAATACAAATGAATTAAAATAACAAAGATTTCGTTTTAATATTATAACATATGCGAACGTTATTTAATATTGTATTTATTGTTCATAAACGAAATCGCTAATTTTTCCAGTCTCACATTGAATTTAACATGAAATATTTGTTTGCCTGAATTCCGTCCGGATTTTTTCTGTTTTAATTCCGATGTGATTTTGTTCTTGTATGTTTCCATAATTTACATACTGAAGGATAAGCACTACATGTTTATTGGAAGTAACGTTGCTATGCTTCCACCAAATTATTTGTGTGAAAAAGATGGTCAATTATTTTACATCTTACATTATATATCCATTCTAAAGTCAGTTATCAATCTATAAAATCAAATATATAAAAAAAAAAATATTGGTTTGCGCGGCTTTGTCCGCGCGTCATTGGTATTACTGTTCTGAGTGGCTTTGGCGGCGTACTTTGTTGCAGTGGTAAGTGATACATTAAATAATGAATGCGGATTATCGTTTATGATTGTCATATACCACACCCATTTTGGTAATAGCTAATTGCCCATAAACTACTGCAAACATACATGCTTATAAATACACGAGAGGTTGCCAGTTCAAGTCCTACAAGCGAATAAAAAAATCAACCTTATGATGTGTATTAATAATACCTACAAAATTTACCATAAGGCCATGACTAATTATCTTTATTCCTTTCTGTCAAGATAAATTTCTGTATACAATTACAAAAGTATTGTCCACTAAAAACTTCTTCCCTTTAAAAAACTCTCAAAAATAAGTTCGGTTATATTAAGATTACATTAGATATGTAAGGTTAGGTGAGGTAATTTCATTCTAATGTATTTATTCTGACGACTTTTGGCTGTTTTTGTACATTTTTTACCCATATTATTTTTAGACAGATAGTTTTTTGAAGATCCTAAATAATGATGAAGAACCGCTTTTTTACCATCGCAGTTCACCTATCAAATTGATATGTTCTGTTTAATATAACGTCACAATAGAATTGGTTTTAACCAAGTCATCATCACATAGTTTCGAGAAAAACGTACTTATAAGTTTGAAGCTTAGCACTGTTGTAACAAACAAACAAACATTTATCGCTCATATCTAAATAAAAAATAATTAAGCTGCTTAAATGAGTGAGCTGGTTAATTCTTATGCAAGTATTCTGAATATTAGTCCAACTCAACTGTGCCATATCGGTAATTTGCTTCAAACCAATTTTACTACAACAATAAAATAACTGTATAATTTTTTTCATAATTATTATTGATACAGAAGTACGTGAACAAATTTCGTTCCAAAGTGTGATGAATAGCTGAATACTACTCCATGATTAATAAATAACATTAACAATCTGGCTGTAATTTTTTTTTATTATTATAAAATTCAATCAATAAATAATTTTCCCAATTTCACATTCCTTCACTGGCAACACTTTGTATTATTATCGTTGTCTTTTCTCTATGGTTTCGACAGTTAATTTAATTTCTGTATTAATAAGATTCCAACATGAAAGAATTTTAAGAGCGTTTAATATTAATAACATTGTTGGAAGAATTTATAAAATCTTTTCACGATTCTTAAGTCATAAGCAAATTTATAATAAATCCCAAATATTATTCTTTGATCAAAATTAATTAAGTGTAAAAAGTATGATTCTAGGATACCAGGTATTGTAGCTTCTAATTAATTCTCCAGTAAAATCAAAATACATTCAAAACAAGAAAATTATATACCTGAAAATGTAACATTTAAACTGTAATCATTAAGCCGCGTTGAACTGTATTCAGTATACCCGTATTGTTTTGCTTAACTCCATTAACGAAAGCAGCGATCGTCACTCAATGGTTTCTGATATAAACTTCTTTTAAATTAATGTTTACACAAAGAAATAAACGATAAGAAAATTCTGTTTTAAATTAACTCCTTTCAAAGTCAGTGGTGTGAATTAAAGAAATTATAATCGAATCAGTCTATTTCTGCAATATTTTGTTAACAAATCGAGCGTGTCAAAGTATATTAACTCAAATAATCTACAATATAAAAAATAAAGAAGAAAAGTAACATTTTTTGCTGCTTTTTATTTTTGATTTGATATTTAACAGCTGATGACGGGTTATGGATTTTGATTAAGATTTTGGTACACTAACTATTATATCGTCGTATTACTAGCAAAAGACCTTAAGTGAAAAGGTGAGTTTTGAAATAATCGAGTTTTAATGTTTGAATCTCTCTGTTAAATAGATTTTACGACAAATTCTTAAAGTATAATCATTATACCTCAAGGAATTGTCGTAAAATCTATTTAATAGAGAGACTCATTCACTTCAAAGCTCACTTTTTCACTTTAACGTCTTTTACCAGTAATACGACGATATATGATTAAGTATTTTTTGGTTATACACAATTGTTTTAATATATGAAAAATATATCAAACTATCATGGATGAATTGATTTCAATTCGAATAAATGTTGTAATATCTTCATGGAAAGGTTAAAATAAAGCTATGATCGTACTAACGGCATAGCTACTGAGTAGCAGTTGGAGAAAACTGCTCCAGGTGCACGAATCGCGGGGGCGCAAAATATTATTGGAAGGTTCTGGTATCGACATTTGAAGGTAACGTGAGAGCTGAAAACGAGAAATCATAGAGTGCGCAATTTAACTTGGTCCCAAGCGCTGAATATATAGCTACACCATTCTAAGTATCGTATATTGTTATCGTATAAGTCAATGGATAAACACGTGCATTTCTGTATTAGATGTCACGACTTTAAACACCGCTGCTAGATAAAGATCTTAAAAAATATAATTTACTGGACTGTATGTCCTCAATATAGCAAACTTCGGATATAATATTTGTTAAGAAGTGAAACTGAAAACTTTGGATAGAGTTGGAAGAATTTTTTTGATGGATAAAGTGCAGACAAGATTTAAGAGAGTTCGAAATTCCTGATTTTTGTAGAACAATATAGAATAATGCTGGAGAATAAATAGCTGAAGAAAATAGTTTACAGTGGTTGAAAGTAGACGAAGGTGACCATTAGTATCGCATCAAAACTAAAAGTGTAAGTGCAGATGAAGTTATAGACATGGTAAATTTTATAATATTTTTGCAATTTTAGACAACTGATTATAGCACCACAAACAAGCAGCATATATACTTCGAAAATGCCAACAAAATTTGATTGTCTTTTTCAAACTTCACTTTCTTTTTATTGTGCACTTTATTTTTTAAGAAATGCGCTCAGAAAACCAATTTTTATATAACGGACTTTTGGCTTTAATGGACACCCACTCACCTGGATTGGTCTGTTATATCGAGATTCCATTATATCGAGATATATACACGAATATTTGGTATGAAGCCGTGGTGGCTGGTGTAGACCATCCGCATTAGTGGTCGCGTTCAGCTTCGGAATATTTTTCGATGGGTTTCAATGAACACTCCGCATACTAGGCGCTCGAGTGGACGCATTCTGTCCACAATCAGCGGCAGAAGCCGATGCTCTCTGCTAGCAATGACCAGTGATCGCGTTCGATGAACGTGTGTCCAGCAATTTTTCAGTAACAAAATGACAAGTTACAAATATCTAATATGGAGCGATAAAAACTTGGCAGAGTAGGATGGGACGTGTCGACTAAAGCCAGGCACATGTTTTTTCCTAATATTAAATGGCACATGGAGATAACCAAGTTGACTCCAGGCCACTTCAGTAGCCAATTTATTACAGGCCACGGTGGTTTTACCGCTAAGTTGTCTCAGTTTAGCCTTTTTAAACAGTCAACATGTCCTTGTGGCTGTCCAGAACAGGATGCTAATCAAATTCTCTGGGAATGTTCAAAAATGTGTACGGAGCGGGAAGAGTTACTCAAGTCGGTCCAACCAACTGTTGGACCCATCGGGCCATCCGACTTGGCTGCCACAATGGCGAATTTCACTGCTTTTAAAAGGTTTGCGGCGTCGCACGGCAATCGTGATGAACTCTTCGCATAAATTGCTTGATCAAATAGTCTCAATTTTTTCAATTACCTTTTTTTATCATTATATTTCTTTTAACTTCAGCACATTTAAGTGCGTAGCAACCTAAGTCTTGGGTAATTTATATTTACTCTTGGGACATTCCTGTTGAATAAATTAGATCACTCTTTGATTTCAGAGCTCCGGGATACGCCTGATTAAGACCAGGTGTAAGGACGGGGCAGTAGGATGGTGGGCACATTTGGTAGTAACAAATATTTTCTCATCAGCCTTAGGTTATAATAATAATTATTAGTTATTTAATCTCTGACATTCCTCCTTTAGTAGATCTTCTTTGGGTTCAGAATCAGCTTTATATCAAAGTTTCTCAACACCTGTCACAGGGCAAGCCGGCATTATGAATTCTCAAAATAAACGTCGGGGCAAAATAATTGTAGGAGGATTGTTTATCCAAGCCTCGCCGGTCTTAATTATCTATTAGGGTCCTAAGGCTTTCATTTCGTCCTGTGCCTAAGAATATTATTATCAGTCTCATAAAAGGCTAACATCGTATCGTGGGGTTGTACTGGGTAGCGCTATAGTCCCGCGGCATTAAACCCTTATCTTACTTTGTTAGGAGGGCAAGAGGGACTCCTCTAGTATGGGGATGATATCGGGTGACCACTTTGAATAATGCCGCTCTTGGAAACCACTGATTTGAATAATCTCTAACCCTAGGCAATGAAATGGACCCCGTGCAATAACAATACGTCTCGCAAAATTGTATATTAAATTTCATAAAAGTCATATCAGCTGTCACTACCGGATAAGAAATGAAAACCACGAAGATTTCTAGAAACAGTCTAGCCTTTTGATACTATAACAAGAAGTCACTTTCTATGAAATAAACAAACAAACAATAATTTGGACAGATAAACTACGCCAAATTACAATTGCAATGTAATATCCGCACAATTCTCGGTATCAATTAATTTCCTGGGGTCCTACATGTAACATACGCACCTTACATGAATACAGCGATTCGGTCGTTGTGGTTGTGGCGTGTATGACCACATCGCTGTTTGGTTCGTATGTTTTGACCATAATAAGACTTTTATATTATACATAATATAAATACATTATCTATAAATACTGCAGAAAGTTTATGATTATTATTAATGTATGTTTTGGACAGTTAATATGTCTCTTTAAAAGCTTTTTGTGCTGAGTTTAATTAGCGTGATTCTTGAATCTACAATAGTTCAAACATTTATTCAAAGTTAGCATCAGTCTTTCTTACACAGATATGGATGTCCTTTCGGGTTGTGGCATTGATTTTGAATGACGTCAATAACTTATGTTGGTATTATATATCGTGATAATATAGCCAAATAAACTGGACTGGAATCAGATACTTTCGATCAGTATTGTGACAACAGTACTGCTGTAATACCGACACCAAAAAGAAAACTCACAGTAAAAATTTACATCTTTACAAAGGTTTGACTGTCACCAATGTTCAGTATACAATAACTACACGAAGAAAATACATAATATATCTCATTAGTTGTGTAATATGCTAGTATTTATTATTAATAAAAAAGAATTTGCTGAGAATTCTTTAAATGGTACTTATTTAGTCAGAGTCGACAATCATTGAAGGTATTCTTGAATTATTGATAAACTACAATATGTTTTTATCAACACCTTAGAAACAAAATTATTGATTTCAAGTATTTTTCTTTCACTAAACATTATTTTAATCGTTATTATTCATCATGTTACACAGGTATCGTCTTTTTATTGATTATATAATATTTTTTCAAAATTAATATTTTCGACTGATGGTGCTTGATGGAAATTGATTTTAAATTAATACTTTTTCATTGATTCTCTGATAACCTTATATTTCCAGAAACAAATTTTGGACACCTAAGATGAACATAATCCGTCACTTATGATTTATCTTTTCATTTATTTATTTATCACGTTGTACCCATTTTGTTTTTTTTTGAGACCCTCTTTTTTGTCTTCCAGTTTTCAAAATTTCAATTTTTCATATGAATTTTACCAACCATGATCTTTTCATATTATGTTAATGGCCCACGTATCCAACCAACGTGGACCAATATTATAGACTGCATTATATGTCAGCTTATACAAAACTGTCAATACTGAATTCAACCGACAATCATTAATGAGTCCGAAAATATCACACTATGTCATATATCCATATGACAAACAGCTTTATTAGTATCCTAATTTAGTGCTTGTTGAATATCTTTGAATGAAGCACCTAAGAAATCAATATGCTTTATGTTAATTTATCAATTCTGTCAGTGCTTGATGGGAACTGGCTTGAAAACTACTACTACTAACTGAAACTAAAAAGTATACAGATTTATCTTCCTGGTAGCGTAGATGTAAGCATGTGCGCTTATCAATCTGGGGAATGAGACTTCGATTCTCATATCTATCTTATTCTCATATCGACTATAGAAAGGCATAAAGATTTTTTCTCTCTCTTCTTATATTTAACATTTTTTTATCAGTCAACTTATCAAACAGACACAATCATTTTGTGCATGAAAACTAAAACCGATGTCCGAAATTAATTCAATAAATTATTTAAGAAAACCCAATAAAATTGATATGTTGGAAGTCAGTTTTCCTAGTCGCAAATTTTATTGGCTATCCTTTTTTCTATCTTAAAACAAAATTTATAGAATAATTCGGCATGTGCATTCTTTGATATAGCTTGAATTTGTTGAGTTGTATGTATTTTAATTATTAAAAACAAGATATTTTGAAAAACTGAGGGTTACGTCTTTTTTTCTACGACCGATATAATTTGGTTTTTTGTAGAGTGTAATTTGTATCAACACATCTCAAATATTGAATATAAAATGGAAATGCTATGGAAGCTTACAAACAGTTTCCGCAACTGTCTAAATTTTCTTGAGTAAGTTGGACACCTGATTCTGTGCAAACGTAACGGGAATTTCGCAGTTATAAGTTAGCGAAACATAACTCGCCATCCGTAAGCCTCGAAGCCTAAAGGTTTCCAAAAGGTACTCGCCATTGCTCGAAAAGGTACTATGATTGCTACAAAAGACACCCGCATTGCCCATTGTTTCGACTGGAGAAACTTGGTCGAACGAGAGGGCTTTTTACTCACACATCCTTCCTAAGCCGGCCGTCTACGCGAATAAATAATAATGTAATGCTCGCGTTCTATTATTCTTGATAATTTAATCTTTGCTTGAAATACTAATACGTGGTGTTTGTTTAAATATCAAAGGAAATTTCTTAGTTTCCTTGCAATGTAAAGGTTAAAGTAAATGTGCACATTGCGTACATTGTCTTCATGCAAGAGAAAGCTATCTACTACGAAACAGCAAATTACTCAAGAGACCTTAAATAATGGTATTAAAAAATTGCCATTATATTCTATTCAGACTTTTGATTTGGTTATAAATATTATATAAATTTCTCAAAACTTATTATATATGCCGAATGAATGACATGTAATATTTATAAAGAATCTTATATTCACATTAAACAGAAAAATTAAATAATTTTATGCTGTTACTATACAAAATTTTCAAAATATTTGATTTTTTTTTTTTGAACGGTTTTGACAGTTAAAATGTTTACAGTTTATCTTGTAGCTTACGTGCATATGGACCGAAATGCTATATCTCTAACTCTTTGCACCATAGTAACTAATATCTAATTAGTACAATTCATTTACTTTTCAGATAAATATTAGCTCTAAAAAATCAATGAATAATAGATTAACAACGACACGGAAAAATAGCTGGACTATGTGCTACTTATTATAATGACCAATAATTCGACAGTATAAAGGTAAAAGGACGTAATCCACACGGAAAAAATTTTACAGGAAAAAAGTTTATTTTATAAATTTTGGGGCAAAGTCAAATATTAAATACACACAATCTTGAAGTGCACGGAGACTTAAATTATTGTTTTAGTTAGGCAATCGAATATTTTTTATGAGTTATGTAAGAAAACCAATAAAACTGTATTGGAAGTCCTGTTTAAGTCCTTCGTTAAGCTGTTCTCCTGAAAAAGAGCGTGGCCATCATTTTTTCAAAATACCTTGTTTTGATAGCCGCACTGTATAGAACTTAATATTCTTTATATAAAAATGATGTAAGCTCCAAATCTGGCTTTTAAGTTTTAAAAAAGGAGAGCCTGTCAAATTTGGGACCAGGATAAATAATTTCCACCACTTCAATTTTATTCCTTTTTCTTAGTAACTTACAAAATTAATACGAGATTGGGTAAATTATACACCATTTTTAGTCTTCATGCACTTCAGTTCACTTCTATTTCAGTGTGACGTTTTCAAAATTAAAAAAAGCTGGTTCATGGATAATATTATAAATGAAGAAATTCACTTTTAACAACACTCAAAAATGCTCAGTACTACTAAATAGTCAGGCTATGCTCTTTTTCTGGAGACCAACTCAACGAAGGACTTAAACAGGACCTCCAACACGGTTTTATTAGTTTTCTTCCATAACTTATTAAAAAATATCTCATTGCCTAAATAAAACAATAGTTTTAGTCTCCGTGCACTTCAATGTTGTATCTATTTAATATTTCAACTTTGGCGCAAAACTATAATATGGACTTTTTTGTGTATCCTGTAAAATTTGGTCTCTATGAGTTACGTCCATTTTTCTTTCTTAGTTCGATTTGTACAAGTGTTTAAATTAAACTTTAAAGCTTTATGTTTATTCTTGTAATTGTATTATAGCTAAACAAGCAGTGGTATAAATAAACCATGACCGTGCAAATTCCATCAATATTCACGTCAACAAATCACCCAGGGCCGTAAATGTCAGATCCACATGTCGACACGGACAGGACAATAGCGAGAGGCATAATATAATCAGGATATTGTACCTCCGTGCATAATCACTGACGTCATCATCTCGAGCCCACTTATCAATGAGAAACTCAATTTCCTTCGGCCATTCATTAGGCGTCGGCCTTTAGTTTACTCAGCAAGCAATTTACAGACTATCCAAGACAACTTGACCTGTGGGATGTTTGAACGGACGGGCTTACACCAGCATTCAGTTGCAATAATGTTCATATATACGTATTTCTAACTATGTGCATGCCAGATGAATAGCGTAGATATAAGATACGCTGATCAACTTCTAATACAGTATACTCTTGACTATCGGTGCAAATTCTGGAAAGAGGGGCGCCGAATAATCCGAACTATACTAAATACATAAAATATGGATAATTTAACATTACCAAATAAATATTGTTTGTCATCAATCGTGGTCTGTTGTGGTCTGTCCATCTCAAATTGCTTTAAAAAGCTTACTTTAACTACTTACGTCACCTAGATTTTTATAAGTATCTATAGCGCTATCTATAAGTCTTTGAAAATCCGAAAAATGCAGGACTGGATGCCCATTGGGTTGAGTAATTTTCTGACAAACAATTCTCATGGGAAATAATCTATCATGACGTCTTTACATAGCAGAGATCCATACACTCCACTTTCGGAGTGAATGTGTTCACATTGTGTCAATTGATATGCTCTACTTTGGGAGCGGACACCGTATAAAAAAATAGTAAATATATAAAATATGGATAATTTAACGTTACTGAATAAATATTGTTTGTAGCCAGTCGTGGCCTGCCCATTTCAAATTGCTTTAAAATAATAATCTACCTTAACTTTTTACGTCACCTAGATTATCACACTCATTCAGAACTCATGTTTTTCTTTTTTTAAGTCTCACTCTATTTATAATTTTTTATTTTATTCCAGAATTATTGGTTATTCTTTTTCTTGTACAGCTCTCGCACCAACAAATTTTTCCTTCATTATGAATCTTTCATATGCTTGGTAAATTTATTGTTAACATACTTTTTCAAACATGCATTTACACACATATGGGTGAATTTTTAATCTTTATTAATCAATTATTTATAACAAATACTATTTCAACTGTAGTATGGATAAGCCGCACGCAGATAATCGAGAGTACACCGTACCCCATACTTTTCTCATTTAGAATATTGGAAATCCCACATCATATCATAAAGAAATATTGAAATTATTAACGCTTTATTGTTCCCCCTCTAATGCGGTTTTTGAACGTTTTTATTATAGACTTAATTGATAGACTTATTTATAAACACATTTTACTGGGACACATCCAGTAAAAGTCCTTGCGAAAAAATCAGAAAAATCATTTACATATAATTATTTTTCATTTAAAAAAATTCTTCTACTATCAAACATTGTATAAAAAATACTCTTCTATGGTTATATTTTTAGAAATCTAGACCTAAAAGCTTAAAAATATTTGTTGTAAACATTTCTCAAATATTGATATATCGTTATTTAGTAATCAAATGGGTAAAATAAACTTAAAAGCTCTACTGTACTAAATAGTATTTTTTGAGAATTTGTTTTAACAGAAGTCTAAAATGTTGTATTTAGCATTTCGTTGAGATATTCAGAGCCGGCTTAAGGTACCGGCAGCACATGCAGTTGCCCGGGCGCTATCAATATTCTTACAAAAAAAAAAATAGTGAAAAGAATAAATGGAAAATTGTTTCAGTGTGACGTTTTTAAAATAGAAATGGGATAGTTCATGTATTATATTATATATAAAGAGATTCACTTTTAATATTGAAAAGTGCTTGGTAGCCAAATCTGTGGGGTAAATTCAAGCGAAGTTTATTACTATAATTGGCATTACTGTACAGTAAGTTTTCAGATAGTAAATCCACTTTACTCGTATATGTGTAGTCTTTCTTTGTGATTTTTTTTTATAATAATACTTATGAGGGGAGTTTAATTTATCCATGATGCCAGCAAACATAAGACCGGCCCTAGAGATATTTTAAAAACGTTTTTTATACATGAGCCGAACATTCTTTGATTATACTCATAGATCGAGATAAGATTGAAGACGACAATGATTTATTGTTAAAATAATTTAATTTAGTTTATCAAAGACAGCCTGTTTTGAAAACAGAACCCTGACTGATAGCATAGCGATAGGTAGAATTATTTTGTATTGTGTCTCAGCTGATATTGATCAGGTAACTTTTAGTTGTATTCTTACAATATAGTCTACACTTAAAATTGATTACTCAAGTTTCACGGGTTACCTTGTCGATAACATTTCAAAGGATGAAATAGTTATTTGTTTTAATGAATTGTGTAGATACCAAATAATTTTGATAGTAATAATAATTATATTATATACAATAGTACTCAGAAGTCAAATTATATGTATACCAAAGCGAGAAATCAAAGAATTGTTATCATAATGTCAAAATTCATTTATTTAAAGCTATATATGTATCGAATTCCTTCTGCTATAACAGGTGTAAACAACAATATTTTGTTGATTATGTTCAATAATTACATTAAGAATGCAAAACTATGGTTGTTTTTTTCCAACGAATTGAACTACTTTCCCAATAGTAATGCCAATACAAAGGACAATAGCTGCGTTTAACAAAATTGCCTCCGGCATCGATATTTTTCTCCTGAGTGAGAGTCTATTCAAATGGATAGTATTTTAAAAATTAAGTAAAAAGCTGTCCACTTTTCTTGGATTTCTTTGTTGAGTTCTTTCTTTTCTTTAATTCCCATTATTCCCTTAATTAATTATATTCAATGAAAAATATTTGGAAGACATATTGTGAATGTAGCTGTTCAAAGATTTCCCAAAAAGATAAAATAAATAATATTAATATCCGAAACGTGACATCTATGAAATTTATTCAAATGTAAAATAGTGTTTTATTTAAAGTTTTCATTATTTGACAATAGATGGCAATTTATGAATATTGATGATCTTTTTACCATTAGCATTAGCCTTAATTTATTTAATCTATTTTATTTGTTATTTATCGAGTATTTACAGTTCATACACCCGACGACTGACCGGCGCATTGTGTAAATATTTGAATTACGTCCAATGAAAATATGCATCTCTCTTATTAGTATGAAGAGTAGCTCACGTCGTCGGTTGAATATTCATGCTGTGGTCTCTCATAGTGTCTAGCCGGGGCCACTTGTTTTGTTTACAGAGGGCAATTAAAACGTGAATTCTAATCATACTGAAAAGCTATAGGTTCACATTTTGATATTTTCTCTTCAAGCGACGTCGTTTGTTTATATTTGAGGTGTAAATAATATTTTAAATACGACGTGAAATTAATAATATCAATAATATATCACAAGAAACGTGTAAATAACTAATTTATACATATATTTATACATTTCTACAAAATAAAACCTTACATTTTTTTTTACTACTACCACAAAATTATTATTGTCTTTTAAAATGAAAACCTTTGCACCAAGTACGATATGTAATGATTTTCTATATTAATAAAACAATATCATTTGTTGATTGATAAATCTTCCTAATTATCAATAAATGTTTGTCATTCTATGATATTTTACATGCCAATATATACATAATACTAATGTTGTATGTTATATGTTCGTTTACTGCCCACATATAATGTAGCCTGAACATGCCGAAAGGCGAAACTCGGGTCGTGAACAGTGATCTCATACATGGAAGTTTATCAATTTTAAATAATTTAGAATTAAAAATCAATTTCAATCAAGCACCATCAGTCAAAAATATAAATGATTTCCTAATGACACATGTAGGTAGTATGTTCGCTCTCAAAGTGGAGCATATGGAGTGTGTGAAAATATCACTCCGAAAGTAGAGTATATGGATCTGCACATGTGCAGAATTGCTCAATTGACCCAATGGTTATCCTGTCCTGTATTTTCAGATTTTTAAATCCGACAGGTGGGGAATCGAGCCCGCATTTTCCGGATTGCTAGGCGCGCACGCTGCTAATTACTCTAACCGGGAAGTATATATAATACTGTAATAACTCGTACGGAGGTAACCTGGCATTGAAGTACACAACAAAGAAGCGGTTTCAATAATTATTGGTATCAGGACCGTACGGTAGATTTTCACGGTATGTTGCAAGTCTTCAGAATGCTGCCCCTTAAATAACATAGACCCATATGGAAAAGCGTTGTTTTTATATTTTTAATTATTGAATGGTTCAAAATACATTTTATTTTGCTGTTTATGCCGCCCCTTCAAGGTGCCGCCTGATGCAGATACTTCTCTGTATCATAAGACGACATCAGTATCAAAGGATTAACTCACTATCCCATATTGACTGACGTAGCCATAAGGATTTAATAACAATATGTGTCGTCTAGGGATTTTTATTTCAATAATTTACAGGCACCGTCAGTTTATTTAACTATATTTTTATTTTTAAAAATGACATTTTAGCTAAATTAATGCTTCTTTGGTAAATATTTTCTTAAAATTACTTAAAAACTACCATTAAATTGAAGAATCTTTAAATAAAATTATTCAATCTAACCGTATTTTACCTAATCTAACATGTTGCCGTTAGTGGTTTTTCCAGACGTAATTGTAGACAATTTAGAGTTATTATATTGACAGTATATAGTAGATAGTATATGTATGATAGTATATGTCCATAAAAAATGTTTTATCTGAAGAGATTGTCTTTCATGAGGATTTTCGTCATTCAATCAATTAACTCTAGTGCATATATAATTAAATAATAATGCTAATCTTAATTCAGTTCAATAACTCGAACTACAACCTACGCTACATTAGATTTATTACGTTCACTACTCTGATTTTCATTATAATACTAATAATAAAAAACAAACTCGCTGTAAGTTTTAAAAGCTTAAAATTTTCGTCTGTCAAAAGTCACAATGTCAACTAGTTTGACCAAGCATCTGACCTAATTTAAAAGCTTTTCCCTTTCAAACGACCTAAATGCAAACACTCCCAGATGAGGCGATCGGTATTACGAAACTCGCCATGCGGGGAAATGTGATCCTGTCTAAGACGTTGACTGTATTTTTGTCGAATGACTTTAATCTCTCATGATTGCCGCTATCTTCAAGTTAAGATAGCTTTTAAAAGCTTCCAAAGATGTGATGATTTCTAAAGCTTTGTATACTGATAACTCAAAGCTTGCGAGACTATTTCAACTCATAAAAACTTGCGTGACGTACATAAATGGAGTGATACATGGATAATCAGAATAAAGATTCCCATATATATGATTAATTCAAGGTTTAATACAGATATTTTGAATAATTACATCATTTTCCATACATATAGTCAATTTTCAACATAAAAATATACCCTTTATTTTTAAATCATTCATATTATTTTCATTCAATTCGTTATTGCGTTCATATATTGTAATTTTTCATTAATGTTCAATAGTTGGACTATAAAAAATATTTAATATTTTCGACTGATGGTGCTTGATGGAAATTGATTTTAAATTCT
>JAGVSQ010007329.1:0-15428 GCA_022683975.1 Rhyacophila evoluta
GGAAGTTTACCAGTTTTAAATAATTTAGAATTTAAAATCAATTTCCATCAGTCAACAATATTGATTGCTTAAAGTTATTTTTATATTGTTAAATAACGTAGTTGTGTAGGTAAACAAGTGTATATTGATTCTGATTGTGTATATATATTGCGTGGAGAATGTTTCTTTAAATCAACCGGTAAAGTATTTTTACGTCTAAGAAAAAGTAACATAAATCAATATTGGCGGGTAAAATGTCTAACGGCAAACTCTGGAACTAGAATTAATACACGGAGTTATTCCGCTTTATGTCCGTGTCATGCTGTGAAAACTCATATTTTATTGAAACGCTGCTCATCCGACGCTAGGTGCCGGCCATAAAGGAAACATTTACAGCGAAAAATCAAAACAGACGTATTTTATCTACCAGAAATGCTATCGACACGCGCCAAATCTGTTTCAGATATTTTACTGCATTCTGGCAACCCTGCCATGTTCTACTTTCATAATATTTTTCTGTCATTATTATTATTATTTGACAGATTTTCATAATATCGAACAATTTATGGTTATGTTTTATTTGATCAGCACAAACATTTGTTTGTTATATTTTGTGCAATATATTTGGTGTGGAGTCCCCAGTGGGAAGACTTATATTGATAGTTTGATTTTTGCTAAGACTGTTGCAATTACAGATTGTTTCAACCAAAATCGTTTAATATAACATAACATAATATGATATGATTTTACTTTTTTATTATGTCAATATGCTTTTGTACATTTAATTTCTAAGCAATGCATTATGTAATGTATGTATTCAGTAACAAAAACATTTCTGAAATGTATTTGACCATCTAACTATTGTACTAGCACACATGCTTTGGCGCCATAAATTGTAAATTCATATCCCGCAAATGTATAGACTACTTAAAATTAAGAGATAGAAGAGTGACGGAAAGACGTATAATTGGTAGGTTGGCAATCTCTATAAATATATAAAAAAGAAAAATCTTTATATTATGGAGATCCGGATGCTCCATTGTTGGGGCGGATATATAAAAGAAATGTTAAATTTCAAATGCTATACTAATTTTTGATATACTGAAAGTCGTATGTGATAATAGAATTTTATAATTAAATTATTTATTGACAGTAAACTGATAATTGCAAAATTACTATTCGTCATACTAAAATATTATCTATTTTTTTTTTTTTTATCAAATATTGACAGTGTAAAAAGTATTATCACATTACAGCTATACTTGCATGTGATTTTTTTATATATGTATATTTCAAGTTAGCTCTCTAAGATAATATTTTTTTATGTAAAATACAATACAAGAGAGTAAAACACTTTGACATGAAAATGACTTATTAAAATAATCATAAACCATTTATACGTTAGTGAATGTATATTTTTCTGAAAAAGCAAAAAAGTGTTGGCAATTTAATTAAATAATTTCTACACACTCAGTTGGTACCCGTGAACTTTAATAATTTACGAGCGGTCTCTTTGCAAACCCACAGCGGAAAATATTAACAGGTATTCGTAATAAATCATGAAAACATACGGTATTTAAACTTCACGTTACCTAGATTAAACCTCTAAATATTTAAGTTGCTGTAATAATACGATCCTATGTAACCCTTTCATCGAGTCTCTTTTAAATCAATGTTGCCAACTCTCAATCAGATCTCAGTTAAAAATCAATAATGTTTTTACGTTTAATAACGTTGTGAAAGCTTTAAGCTGGCATTGCTTGTTACAAACTTTTGTTAGCTGTGCGTAAAACAGAGGCCATTTTAAAAGCTATTATTACTGAACAAAATCTTGTCGGTCTTACAGCGATAAAATTTTACGATCCGATACTATCTCCTGACATTATTTTTCTTCTGTTTAACGATACTCTTTCGATATATTGCAGTATAAAAAATAATTGCCTCTAGTAAAACGCTTCGGCCAGTAAGAATGTTATTACATGTTAGTAACCTGTTTCTTTAAAGATAGAATATAAAAAATCATATTATACAATATAATATACTAAAATTCATTTAGAAGATATTTTCAATGTTTGAAATGTTAATAATATTATAATCACAAAACCAAAAAACGTTCGTTTCATACGTGTTGCCATGTTCGCTTCAAAAATATGAAAACTTGTATTTTTTCCGAAAAATTGTAGCTAGCTAATAACTGAATTTGATAGGCGTTCAATCCTGACGATTTTGGTTTTGTTATAAACCTTATGGGATTCGAACGCACAATTTCTGTCACTGGAGCATGCAATAATTACAGCAATTTGACGATAATTGTTTATTACATATTCAGTAGTAAATTAGCTCCCTATCTGGTTCAATTACTGCATTTTTGCATAATTTTAATGTAATGAGGTAACGTAATAACTCGTTGGTTGGCTTATTTTATTCTAATGTTTTACACAGTCAGACTAAGTGATAAATATGTTCATATATATATAAAATTTATATAGGCATAGATGTCAATTTTTTGTCAGCGTAAACTTATAAATTTTATAAAAATATTTTATCGACTTAATAGTGTTTATTATAACTAGAATATATATATATATATGAATACTAACCCTAGTCAAAGTTAAAAAAAAATTTGAATTGCTTATTTAACTTTTTCTCTTGACATAATTAAGAAACTCGACTGTATCTTTGCCATCTCTTTTGAAAAAGTGGAGCATTCGCCTTTTTATAAAGCAACTAAACCATCACTGATTATGCTCTTAAATACCTGAAAAATAATTGAATATACTTGATCTTTCCGAGGGAGAGATAAGCACGTTTATATTAAAACCAAGACTTGAAGTATATTTCTTTAGAATACGCTCCGGTGCTTTGTGTAATATTTTACTGAAAAAATGTTTTATTATTCATCCCATAAACATGAAACGTTGGAATCAATTTTGAAACTTCCAGTATATCATAATATTTTTATGCGAAAAATAATTCACTAGGTCATTAAATACAATGTTTCCTCAGCATAAATATGAATATTTAAAAGTGAAAATTCTGGAAATAGAATACATGGATTAAACCATATCTTTAAGTTTGGATATAAACAAAAATTGACGTATAAATAACTCACTTCAGAAATTTAAATGTAGTTTTCTTTAAAGAGCAAATATGATTTATTCGTGTTATTGACTTGATAATTACTATCTCTCTCATTTTTATTCATAATCTTTCTCAAAGATTTATTTAAAAGTTCCATGCATTATTTTTTCAATATTTATATAATAAAATTAAGCGTACTTGTACTCGTATATAACAACATGTGAAAAAATATAGTGGCTTGTCACAGATATTTTCATGGAAAATGCACAACAATTTTGAAATCTTTCACTACCAATCGTGTATTGAAGGAATTCAAAGAAATAATTATTACATGTTGTGTGTTCAGAATATTCTTCTTAACCAATCGATCACTGGCTGTCTCATATTTGCGAGTATACTTTTTCAGTATTATAAAATTAAACAATGAATATGAAAATAATCTTTACACAATTAATCCATTAAATTTAAGGCAATCAACTAACCAAACTAAGCTGAATATAATAAAAAGAGACAATAAACTTCACTGAATTGCCGCCACTTGGCGATGTCGCTCATAGGCTTTGGCTTATATAGTATAATATAATGCTTAATATGCCTAAATATCTACTTTTCTACAAAGTATAAAATAACTCCGTTAATAAATTTAAATTATGCTCTTTATAGGGTAAATGCAAAAATCCGTTTTAAATTCTGAATTTAATTAGTGATTTTAAGTACGAGATAACCCAGCTATTTAAAATCTGAATAATGTTTCTCCCGCGTTCTTTTGCGGTCAATAAGCTACAAAAATAAAAAAATTCTCGCAGCATTTCACTTCCTGCGTACACCTGTGGTTAGTATGCAGGTACTTTCCCGAGAAAAGCTTAAATAAAACATTCCGGAAAAGCAAAGTTTTCTTTTTCTAAGTTTGTTGTTTCCTTTTGGGATTACTCGACGTCTGAATTTTATTTAAAGAAAACTTTTACGGGAGAAACTAGATTAAGGATGAAGTTCTAAACGGCTACAAAAATAATAATTTACCTTTGATGTATTTATGAAAACATTTGACTTAGGTAGCTTAGCTTAAGCCGATCCGTAAAAGACGTGATAACATATACAATATAAAAAAATATTTGTTTACAGTTTTATCTTAGAGATTTCGTATTTTGTATTGAGATTAAAGTCAAAAACATCAAAAGTCCAATGAATTCATACGGTAATCCCTTTAATTAAGTTTATTTCTATACCAGATCTATCCTTAGATATTTTCGAAAAAAAAATCATCTTCTTCCGTGCCTGCTTCTTACATGGTAGACACAGACACCACACACCGCTTCCAAGAATCTTTATATGTTTAATATAATTGCGCTAGTATTCTGTATTTACGTCAAATACATTATATCTCTAACCTGTGGCAGTCTTCTAAGATGACGAAATTTAGTTGGTTAAAATTTTATAAACATTCTTGAGAAATCATTGAAGCTATTGCAGTTTCACCATTGTAGTAATGGGTGGCTGTATTTTCCATTTGTATTCATTACAGATATATATAAGTTAAGTTACGATTGTTCGTTAAGTACTACAGTTCAAAACCATTAATTAAAACTGTCGGAGTGCACGTACTTAACTGATGATATTTTGGATAATTATCTGGATTTATGACTGAATGATGATGACTACTTAATGCGGTTGTTTTTCCGATCCACTTCATATCAAAGCCATATACATATATTAATGTTTAAATTTAAGCATCTTATATACACCCAGTACGATATCATTTATCGCAAGTTTAAGCCCAACATTAGCGAAAAAAGTGTTGCATTGCCGCCGTAGCCAAAAAACATTTTTGTATCATATACATATATATACATATATGTTGTATAATACTAGTTTTATTACCTGGCGTCGCCCGGAATATATTCAAACTTATCGTTCATTCATTTACTCGACAACTATCATAAATTTATTTCAAAATATCTCTATATAGAATACTTTTAGTCACATGTTAACCATCGGCGATAATTTGAAAAGCTATAAGTAACACAGTTGACCTAAAAATGGTAGCAAAAATAACAGGTATATAATTCACACAACTACCGTTCACCATTTGAGATATTATTTTGCAACAGCTTGGCATACACATATTTTATATCTGACAGTATAGATGTCTAAATTATTTCACAAGTATTTGGTTGGTAGATTCATAATATGGACACATCGATTTGTAACATTCTTCAGGTAGTGTTCCTAGTTAGTAGCTTTCATTGTATGTCCACGACGTTATTATTCAACATTCGTGTCGCTTAAGGAAGCATGAAAGTTTAGACCCCGGTTCCGGCCAAGGTGCCTGCGGAACTATACAATTTATTTTATGAAGGAGCGTCGCGGTGTGGATTTACGACGCAAAGTATTTATCACGTGAACGCGTCCTCTACGCATCTACGACTTACATTTTCAGTGCTACGTTTTCAGTGCTACAACTATGCGACAATCTAATCATTACGTTACTAGACTAAATTTAAATATTTCCTTATTTGTAAATCTTCTTAATAACGCTTCATTTTACTTGTATTACAATTACGTTTTTGCGTTCATAACATTTCTAGACTATTATATAATAGAATCTGAACATAAAATTCAAATTGAAATATTTTCACGCACTTTACAAAAGTATCGTGAATATGGATTTTAACAATTTTATACTATGATTTGTTTTAATCCTACCGATAAATGCTATAATTTATATTTATTATAATTAAAAAATATTGTTTTATTTAATGAACAAAAAAAAACAAGAAGACCAAACATTCTTTTAGAAATTCTTACTCTAATCATATATACAAAGATGAATGTTTGTCTGTTTCTTCGTTCGCTATGCATTTAGACAGATTACGTGCCAATGAAACGAAATTTTTCGGCAATACTCATCTCATCCAGAAAAAGGTCATAGGCTACTTTTCCCCCAAAAATTATAAGTCCTTTACCCTCCCAAAAGACCCCCCTTGCTTTCATCACACATATTATTTTACGTTTTCCCGGGAAATGTCGGGTGCTTCAGCTAGTTTATTATAAATATCATTGATGATTCACAGCATTAAGCCAAAAATATTTAACATGTAATTTTTTTTAGTAATTGTTATTCATGGAAGAAAATTAAAAGCCATGTTCACTTCGAGGGATGTAAACGAAGTATAGATACCTATAATATCAAGATATTTTAAATTAGGATCGGCTTACTCAATCTATTGGGCACCTATATTTTTTATTTAGGTCCAGAATACGTATAGATTTTTTTTGAAACTATAAAACTGAAACTAGCAACCTCCACTGCTGATCCAAAGATATTAATTGCTCGGCCACCGAGGCAAGGAGCTATATTTATCGTAAGAAATAGCCTTAGGCAATTTTTGAATATGAAATTATATTTTATACAAAAATACATTTAGTAATTTTGATCCGCTGAAAATAAATAAATTTTTGTGAAATTATTATTCAACGGTGTAATATATTTTGACAGTATATATAATTCAGCTAAAAAAATTACGTGCAAAATTATATTTTAAAATCTCGTTTCAATTTATTATACTTCATCGGCCTTTTGCTTAAAATTATCATGAATATGCAATGTCGCCACTATCTAAAGCAACAAAAAAATACAAGGAAAAACTGGCGCCACATTTTCAATGAGATTGCGTATTTTTATGCATGTGCAGGATCTAAGCCGCTAGAGAATTTTAATTCTGACATAATTAAGAAAAATAATTAAATTGACAAATTCCAAGCTTAACATCCATAACAAAGACTTAATTTAAAATACCTAAAAGTGTGGTGCCATAATAATCAAATTACTTCTTTTTTGATCACATTTGCTTTTTCTTAGAAGCATCTTGTTACCACGCCAAGATACCAAGGTAATGAAAGATGTATGAATTTACACCAATTCTAGATATTAAAAATAGTCGTTAAGTAATCTATTTAACTAAAGACTTGATAAGTCACTGAAAGTAATTAATACTTTGCTATCAAAAACATATACTGGATACAAAATTATAAGCGACACAATTACGCGTAACTAATCATCATTTAAGAATCTAACTAATGTTTTTAATTACAAAAAAACATTATATTTTTATTTACTAGATAACAAAATACAGTCTCTTTTATAGTCGATTTGACTCAATAATAATTTTCAAATTAATGCAGCATTTTGGGATCTATGTTCCTAAATTTAAAAACTATTTATTGAAAAATTAATTTTAGATACGAGCCGGTAAATCAAGCGCTGAGAAATTGTTAGCATGATATATATTACCCGCCAAATGACGTTCTTAATTCCGGCACTAATGTGATATATATCTAATATTTGCATTATATATAATATGTTTGATTGATAAAAAAATATTCTAAAGTCATTAAAGATGTCAGAGTATCATTGGTCGGGAGAAAAACCATATTTTTACATACACATATATACATATACAACCCAGTTTTTATGCATTCGGTGGTCTGACTGATAAAACAAAATTCAAGAAATAACTCATATAGCCTACTTTTATGTAACACAATAAGTTTGTAGTAATAGTAGTAGCTTACCATGGCATCATTTTAGGATGATTAGGATGATTTTAAGATCCTTACCTGGAAAAAAAGAAAAATATATATATAAGTTCATGGTACACTAGTATCAAAATCATTCAATTGTCTTTACTTCATACATCCTTTTGATTCAACAACCTATCCATAGATAAGACTAGCATGCGCTTATCGATCATAAGCCATATGGGATGAGAATAAGATAAAACCCTCTTTCCATTGATCCCCTGTAAGAGGAGACCAATACTCGCAAGAGGGAATTTCCCTTGATTTGGATTGATTTCCTTGAATTGTTTTTCCATCAAAAAGCCTTTAGCAACTAAAACAATTGAATAAATTAGCAAATTATTTATGTAGTTCACATGGGCAAGAGGGAAAATAGGGGAAAAGTCACCCTAGTTAAGATAGCCAGGAAACTGAGAGCCCAACAGCGAGCTCTGCATAATTTCAGAATTGAATTATACACACATGTGTTGACGTTTTTGATGGATTTAGAATAGTTAATATTACTGTTATTTTCATCTGATATTATACAAGCGTTATTAGCATAATTTATTATGTAATTGAACCTAAAAATACATCCCAAATAAACACAATAGAGATAAATTTGTTTTGTAAATAGATAAATTTATTGTATGCCCAATTAGCAGTAGATTTCGTTCATAGATAAATACGGCAGCAAAATAAATTCTTCCGCGAACCGAGCGGTGCGCTGTTAAACCAAATAAATCCGGAATAGTGTATCTACAATAAAAATAAAACTACTCTCATATTATTTGGCTTTTGTTTGCCATTCCATAATAGTTGAAACAGAGCGCAATTGAAAATTGTTTAATCCTATACGGTACAGATCCGATTCAATAACGTTTCTGGTAAGTTGAAAGAAAAATAGTACAATTGAAATTTGTAGGATTTCAATTTTTCTCGATATACGTTTATTAGTTTTTCCTTTTAGAATATTTTTATTTATTAGTAAATTATCGATAATTATTTTTTGGTTTATTATGCCAATTTACGTTCATAAACCAAGACCATGTTCGAGATTACATATATTATGCTTTATGGAGTATACCATACAATTAGATTCAAACTCATGTTTATTTAAATTTTTTGTATCTATATTTATTTATTTGGGTGAAAATCGTGGATTCAAATTGCTATTAAAAATTTAACTGAAAATATGTAATAGAGACTAATAAAGCACTTAATTATTATTTTAATGAAGTAATAGTGATAATTATGATGTTTTACAGATTATAAGTGTATGCGTCAGCTGTTATTACTTAGATTTTTTTTCCAATAACCTCTTTACTTCAAAAGAAAATACTCATACAAGGTTTCATCAAAAATTCTTTTATATTTTATGTGAGAACTTTTTTAAAATGAAAACAATGAGGTTTTTATAACTTTTAAAATACTCAGTTTCTAGACATAATATACATTTTTTTATTAATAATAATTACGCTTCTACATTACACGCCCAAATTTTTGAATGCCGTACATAAATCTGTAATTAAAATATAGTATTACACATACTTGAAATTATTGTTTATTTGTTTAAATATTATTTATGTTATAATTACAAAAAAAATATCTCCTTAGATTAACACGATCAATACTCTTTTACTTATACGGACAATATCTAATCTCCCTTCCCAGTAGCGTAGTTGGTGGCGTGCGCGCCTAGCAATACAGTGGATGCGGGTTTGATCCCTTACCTGTCAGACTTTATAAATCCGAAAAAAGCAGGGCGAAAAACCCATTGGGTTGAGCAATTGTCTGACAAACAATTATCATGAAAAATAATCTGTCAAGATCTCTTCTCCGTGCGGAGATCTATATACTCTACATTCGAAGTGGATATTTTCACTATATGTAGATCCATATGCTCCACTTTGGGAAGAAAGGTGGTACAAAAAATATATTTAATCAACGATACAAAAAAAGTGATGCAAATCATAATCATAAAAAAGGAGTAAATTCTGTAATCATTAAAATCATAGCTCAGTTTTGTTGAAAAACAACTTATTTCATACTATTACTTGAACGGCTTTTATGGTTACGAGTACAGTAAGCAACAACAATAGTTATACAATTTTATCGTATTTATACATTTGTATCTTAGATTAAAATCGAAGTCAGTTCTTGAAAAATTTGGCTGGATCGCGAGCTTTTTTTTTTATATCAAGAACAGTATTTCTATACATTCATAAGATTTTTATCGGAAATTTTACGGATGTAAAAAACAGCAAAAAGATAAAAAAAATCGAACTAAAAGAAACCTACATGTAAAAAAATACCAACGAAGCACACCAAAAAATAAACGTTTTGTAAGATAAGAATAATTTCCAATGTCCAATAAAACAACAAAAAAAATACGAAATATGTATGGACACGTCAACTCATTTAATGAAACCATTATATTAGTATAATGGATACTTAATTCATTAAAGTATACTGAATAAATACAAGTACAGTAGAATTAATTAGAAATTATATATGATATTCTTGAATCGATTTTATTGTTATATGTTATGAGACCATAGTTCATTAGAATAAAGTTTTTATAGAAAAATGATCGACTGTTTTTCTTTTTCTACTAATTGTATTACCCGGCTTTCCTTATGATAGACTCAAGCTCATTTTTTATTCTATTCATTCTGTTATTACAAATCTATTAAAATACTTGGTTATATAAATATTTTATTTAATTATTATTTAGTTTCTTGTTGGTCATATGTGATTATATTCAAAGTTAAAAGTAACACAGTTGATCAACGACACCCAAAATAACATGCCAAAAATTCATATTGCTACCTTTCATTGATTGAGAATAGTTTTTTTGACAGACAAATACATACATTTTTTTTTGTTTTATATTAAAGATATGTTTATTCATTTTAAATAAAATTTAGTAACCCATTAGCAGCTTGCAATGATAAATAGATTCAAATAAATGGAATACAAAAATTAGTACTCACTTTTCTTTATTATTTTATCTTTATACTATCAACGATTTTTCGTATTTATATGGAGTATTTTTCTATTGTATTATATTTAAGCAAATTTATTCCTACGTAGTAGTGATTGAGTTTTTAAATATATAAAAACCGAACGTAAAAATCACTTGCCTTTTTTTACTTGTCATCTTTTATATGGTGATTAAAAATACGCGATGTCATAATATTATGCTCTGGCGCTCGCGTGAAAAATATTACATATCCTTGTATTATACATTATGGAGAGCATATGCAGATTCAGTTATTTGCATATTATATTCCATGTAGTGTGGGTAAAATGTGCAGTGAACTAATAGACAGTGTACAGTTAGTTTTAAGACATCTATTTTGAATTTATAATATTAATGAAAGTTGTCTGGAACTTATGTTTATGATAAAATTGGAAGTTGATGACACTGCGATGGAAATTGATGACTAAATTTTACACGGCGATAGCTAAAATTTACATTTAAAGTGTTTTAAAATCTCTGTTTTTATAATTTATTTATTATATGTTATTCATGATTTCAAAATTTTTACATTATTTAATTAATTTTATTGATGAATGGATTTTAATAAAAATTTACTGCAAACAAAAAAAAATATTGAAAATTTATTAAATTACATTGAAAATATTATACTCGTATGTTTATTACTCTGGTCGAGAGTAATAAACATACATTCGCTACCTCTGTGCAGAAATTTGATGATGTCAACTATCTTGGGGGAATGCCGTATGGGCTAAGCATCATCCAGAGAGAAAGGCGGTGTAGACTGTCGAATGTTTTTTCATTTTCCACCAAACAGCAGGCCAGCGAGCTGTTCATATCTTTGCTGGAGAAGACAACGTAAGTTGTGGATATGGTCCGCGCAAGACCGCCCAGATTGAAATACAGACTGGAGTCAGACAAGGGTGTATTTTTGTTCCGTTCTTATGTCTCATCTTCTTTGATTTTTTACGCAAATCTATACCACTAGACCACGATATAGCTTTTACCCCTACGGCAAAACTGTGCAACTTTGAATACGCAGATGACGCTGACATTTGTCTCAATTGTCAAATTTGTCTCAATTTGCTTTAAAAATCAATGCGTAAGACGAACGTTATGTACAACAATGACTGCCCAGATCCTGATTATCCTCTGAACAACGATGGACAGAGCATCCAGAGTGTCGACAGTTTTAGACAACTAGAAATAGCTGGAGCAACCTTCAATTACATGTAAAATATCTTGGACTCCAAGCTATACAAACTAAAAACCAAATACCACCTGTTAAATTCATGCATTCTGTTAATACGGTTACAAAACAGGTTACAGTCATGACCTGGAAGAGCACAAAAATACTAGTGGGTGTCAGGGATTCATGGAGGCGGCACGTGGCATCCATACGCTCCACTTAAGGAGCGGATATGGAAGAAGAAAAATAATAATATTTATTAATTAGACTTCTATGACATGGATACATATCATTATGGCTTTTTTCATTCTTTATGTCGTGCGGTATACGAAATATTGTTTTGTTAAGAGCAATATATTTTACCATATCCACGCATATGTATTTCAAAAATTGGGAGGATTACCAACCCAGAAATAGATTTGCATTGTAAAGACTAATTTTGACCGTTGGCTGAATCTATGTCGAAATTTATTTATAACTGTAACATAGTTTATGAAAAGTTCGAGAAATTTGTAATATTTGCCGTATTTGCTTAAAATTAGTACACAAAACAATTACACGATCTAATAATAATGTGATCAAGTTTTCTTGTTACATAAACCTGTATTATAACTACATATCATAAATGGATACGATAAATTCCAACTTCGATGATTAACGAGAAGCTATTTTCAATGGCTCCCAACTTTAGTCAATTTGGATCTCCGTCTGTACTACACGCCACCATCTGGAAGCATCCCCAAACTACGCAAATGGGATAATTAGAAGTTTGGGTGTTCTTAGAAATTTGTTGAGCGCAGTAGTTGCAGTTTTGGCCATACTAATTTATCAAAACTTACCCTGCAGCATCTGCATCGGTGTCTTTTGAATTAATGTTGACATTTTTCTTGTATAAATGAAAATTATCCAGAAAGCTGTTTTTGTTATCAGAGTTATGGACAGGAATTAATCTTATTATCCCTCATATTAACTTCTAAAGTGTCATAAGCTATAACTTCTAATAATATTATTTAATAACTTCTAAATGTTTTGATTAATTGTATTATATACACATTTAATTCTTAGTATAACATCAATATATTAAGTGCTCATCTATATTTTATGCCTTCTTAAGTTTTAATTAGGTTTATTTTTCTTAAAACGAATTCAATGGTGAATCGACGAAGCCGCGCGGTAAAAGATGCCCACGACAAAAATAAATGAACAATAACAACATTTATAATTTCAATATATTACTATAGATTGTATGTGAAATACAAATAAGATAATATATATAAAAACTAGGAACAAAACAGAAATTAGATACACTTTTCATTCCAAGCTTATTAAATATTCTACAATAAATTACTTATATCACATCACTATTAGAAGTCATTAACGCTTATAGTTTTTCATTTAATTTCGTCGTTTGAAGCCAACCTTTGATATTTTTATTTCAACGTGATCTTGTTTTTGTATGTACTGCTCCTATAATTGATATATTAAAAAAAACGGATTTTTTCGTTTTTTTGAAAAAACAGTGCTATGCTTATATTGAGCCAATTATGAAATCACTTTCCATATAAATTTTTCAATTGTAAACAAAAAAAAACACTTATTTATACTATTTGGTTTTGAATTAGTATATGCGCGATTTTGTCGCGCGCGGGTTTCTATGCGCAACATTGGCGATAATGTTCTACGCGCCTTTATTAATGTGTCATGTTTGATAAGACCAGTCAGGAATAGATGCTTATGGGGTCAATAACTGCATAACAACTAATTACCGTTAGAAACTAGCAAATAAGTATTCTGAAAAATTTAAATTTTTAAATATTTTTGCACCCTGTGTATGTCTATAATGATTTATACATCAATTTTGCATTAGTAACATAAAATCGTAAAAATATTTTATGGCTGTTCGTAATATGGCGTAGAGTTTAGTTAATCTCACACTAACGCGATTTATCTACAAACTTTGTTCGCCAACCAAAAATATGAGTTCTATTAGATTAACTGTGATAAGGATTTATTAAACTCCGAAAACAATACGATAAAATTAACCACCTTGAAGTTTATAAGGGAAAATTTATCGAAAAATAAAAGTGTAAAAATAAACAAATAACTCACTGATAAAATTTACATAATATTAAAGTAAATTTAGTCCGGCCGAAAAGAATCTTTTGAAGATATATTTAAACGAAATTTAATTTGATTATACTTCTCGTAAATCCTTTCAACGGCGTAATCATTAATTATTTCCGAAAACTGTCGACTTTTTCTCTGAACGAATTTAGGTAACAAGAATAATTAATAACCTTAGCTCCTTTTTTCTTTAATTTATCGTTTTAATATTATCATATCGGAATACATAAAGATTGGCGATGTAACGAAATTACGAAAGCTATTTTCGTCCTTTTTTCATTCTGTATAAAAAAAGCTGTTTATTTTTTTTAAACATTTTCTGCAACGTAAACTTTTAATGTCATTTATATTACTTTTATGTAATAATCATAATGTTTACGTATAAATTAAAATATTATTTTTAGTGCTTAAGCGGTAATTAATTTATTTTAAAAGAGTTTTACAGTTAGCTGTTTAATATGGATGTATGTATTCAATTGGTAATAATTCTCTTTTCGTTAAAAACCGAATGCAATATTTTTTTTATTATAAATATATTTATATGTCAAAAATTATTTACGTATATTTTGAATTTCTATTATTTAAGTATTATAAAATTTTGATATTATACAAATTAGATATCATTTGAAGATTGGTTCTGCGATTTCTATTAGTTTTGAATCAAGACATAATAATTAAGCTATATCAAATTGCCTTTATACCAGATATATATAGAACGACAGCCCCCTGCCAGGCTAAAAGTCGTCTAACGGTGCTGGAACCGGCTGGGACGGATACTACGGATGTCTCCAGAGAGCTTAGATCCTGATTATGTCTTTTTTCCAACCAGTGGGATTCCGACGTTCTAAAATACCATCTGGTACTATCCAAAGTATATAATCAACGGGTATAGATATATCACTATAAAAATATTATTTATTATACTGTATAAAAATATCTAAAAATCTTATAATATTTCTATATCAATTGCTTAATATCTACGTGTAAAATAACAATGTATCTACCTGAATATTTGATATATACTCAAGCTACAATCTTGTATATAAGGTATCTAAAACTTCTAACATTTTCGCAAAATATGATACAAGTGCTTGCTCTACTAGTCTTATACTTTCACGGATAATGGTTATATATGCCAGGAGCGGATCAGGTGTAGGCCGAATTAAAATTAATAATAAAATTTTCATGAACTTTTTCAATTAAAATTGTATGGTGAATTATTCATAACAGCTTGGATATACGTTCATATTATTATGATTCAAAAAAATAAATCTGGTTGCTTGTCTGATGTTTCAAAAATACTTTAATTTACATATTTAAAAACTCATAAAACAGGAGTTGCCATATTAATGAGAAACTTTATTCATAATTTGATATTTTTTGGAAGTGTTCAGTAAGTTTCTAGTTGAATCTAAAAAGCTTATTACAATCATTTTGCTACTTAACCTGTCGAGTGGCAGGTATTTTTGAACTGATCTATACATGGAGGGCAAG
>JAGVSQ010007331.1:0-15426 GCA_022683975.1 Rhyacophila evoluta
AATAAATGTATTTTCATCCAGTTTTTATGTAAAAAAAATCACCTCAAAGACAAACTGGCGAATCGCCGGCTTAGTGAGTCAGCGACAAAGTGACAATGGCCGGCGATTCGCCGGCTTTGTGTTGCAATGGGTTAATACATATTCTATCAAAAGGGTGTAAGCTGCAAATGCCGAATTAGTATTTAAATTTAGCTCTTAAATTTGAAAAAAGGATGTATATATTTCAGTGTTAACATTTTCATAAACAATTAATTCACATGATTGAAGTGACTTTATGTTGATACATATCTATTAAATTGTGTCAACTTGAGTTTTATTGGTTTTTCTTAAGTAAAAAATACTATTTTTAGTCTCGGTGCATTTCAAGGTTGTGTCTATGTAATATTTTGAGTTTGACCCAAAATCATTTAATATATTTTGTTTGTGTCACATCTTAAATTTTTTATGCTTGGTTACGTCTTTTTTCTTTTCTACAGTCGATATATAAAACACTACCATTTTTAAATGTGTGTATTTTTATTTATCGCTAAAATTTAAGACCTGTATAATGTTCGCACATTTTTTCCAAGCTAAATTTAGATTATTTATACCACGCATCAAGAAGTGAACGGAATATAATGTGTTAATGAATAACAAATTAAAAACTAAAACAAATTACCATCATTTCCTTGCAAATTGATGTAAGGAGAATCTTGGAATGAAGTCTTAAACAGGTATATTTTATTCAAAAACGGCTTCAAAATTTTTGTATCTGATGAAAAGTCTATATCATCGATAGAAGTGTTCTGAGATCTAGCGAGATACTCGCAGAGTGACAGAAAACACCGACCGGTCATGTACGCATCGTAGCCGGCTTCGTGATATTTTGAATCTTTAGTTACATAACCAACAAGGTTATTGTCATTTTCAGATTCTGCAAAAAAAAAAACATACCAATTAATAATTGAGAAATTAAGGATTTTATAAGTAAAAAAGTATTGTCTGTTGAAAATGGTAAAATTAAATTTTCAATACAACTGTTAACAGCTTAACGACCGTGGACTCATACATGAGTCTTGAGAGAATATTGGTTGATGACCGACGACTCATATGTAAGTCTTACGCCAAACGTTTATTTTCTATGATAAATATCTGAGTTACGATTTATCTTAATTGTGAATGTTAACGAGAGATGGTAAAATATTATTTTTTGCACCGGCTACCGTGGAAAATTCAGCAAAAAATTGCGAGCGTTAAGCTGATAATGTCAGTATTTCAAATTTAAAATTCATTTTCCTTTGTCGTGTACCATAAATAAATGCAGATTTTTTTGCGAGAGAATCTCTGAATAAAATGTGGTTAGTTTTGGTTTTTATTCATTCTATTTTATTAAGTGGACTATTATGCACATAATTATTTTGGAAGATACTAATTAATAGAAGTTTCAAGAGACGGAGATGATAAACTGCTGCTTCAAATTTCTTTTCATGCTCTACAAAATGAAACAATGAAAATCTCTCACAATAAAATGAATACCATTTTTTTGTGAGTTTTGGCAATATTTAAATTGATGACATAGTGAGTAAGCACACATACTTACAGATAATAAGTTGCAGGTATTGAATGATATATAATACATAAAAAATGCAAGACTGAAATCCTAATGGGTTGAACATTTATTATTGGTAGATATCCAACCCTTGTGAATAACAATATATCAAGTCTTCACACTGTTGAAATCCATATCCTCTGCCTAAGAAGTTAATATGATGCTAATATAAAAATTGGAGAATAATATAAAAGTAATCATTCTTTTTTAATATTCTACCCAGAATCATTATTATGGTAATCATTATTAATTTTTTTTTTACTGGTTAACTTTACTTGCGAGGAAAAAAAACCTCATTGAATTTATGGCAAGAGCTTACCGATGGGAGGCATGTGGAATGGTTCCTCTGAAAGGGTGGTAGTAAGGCTTGATAAACTGATACCAGAAATCTTTTCTTTGAAAAGCGGCAAACTAGCCATGAACATTGTATCTAATATCCTGAAATTATAATATTTTGTTAGCAACGTAATAATAAAACAATGGTAATCTTAAGTATCACAAGAAATATTCATATTATCACTCAGTTTATGATTAACTTCTGTTTTAAGATATTTCTAAGACTGTTTTATTTATCACTCTTAATCAGCAATTTAAAGTATGTACAGAATATTAATTAATACCAAGAATGTAACGTTTTTGTTGCCATATTGTAAATTATTACAGTAGACAATTCCAAAAAATGGTTGTTTGATCCTTCTTCAAATTACTTTATGTTGTTGATAAGCTTGTCGATTTCTTATGGGTAATATTTATAATACATGAAAAACCTCACAGAGTATAATACAGTACAGTTCCACCAGTTTGAAACCGGATTAATCAGGGAACTGAAAGCATACTAAAAATGATAATCGATTCCAAACTACTCCCTATTTTTAAAAAATAAAATGAAATTGATATAATTTTTGCACACAGTTCCTTTTAGCAACAATTGCATTACTTTTCATTCGGCTAATTGTAAGGCTACATTCAACATAGAAATTAACTTCCATAATGTACTCTGACAATGTTTCAACTGTTCCAATAACTTTTAATTCTTATGCAAGCAATTCAATGCAGTCGCCTAAATTGTCTTATCGTTCATCATAGGATTTTTGTTCATATGTGTTACAAGTGATTTCAGCAAAATCAATTGAATTTTAAAAACTATTTTAATTTTACCTAGGAAATATAAATGATGCAAATTCTTTGAATTCCGTATAATTCTCAGGTAATGGCGAGAAGAAATGGCCAAGAACATGAATCATATCAAGCAGCAAACAATGACCAATGACAAGTTTTCTCTGAAATCCAAAGAAACAAAACAAATCCTTATTTGATGTTTTTATTTCTTATCTCATACCAGACAGTTGGGGCATTTCTCATGTGATACTTCAGTGTCATTTATGATAATATATTAAATCATTTTGAATCTATTTTATAAACAACAATAATATTACCAGGATCCATAATATTAATTCAGTAATTACTATAACAATGGATTTATTGTTATAACAATGAAAGGTATTTTTATTGGTTTCGAATTGCACACTGGCTTTTTATCAACCATGTAATAAATATGTAAATTAGTAGGTCTTATCAGACCATCTTTAAAACATTAAATTGTATCCTTATGTAAAAATACTAAAGACTGAAAAATTCTACATGTAATGGAAAGCCACTGTGGCAGCTGCAGCTCAGTAGAATGCAATACTGTAAGGAAGATAAAGTTTCAATTGCCATGGATCCCATCCAAACCTCATTGGCTACATCTTCTTCTTAGTATTTTTAGTATTCTTCTTAGTATTAACTCAACAAATAAGTCATTTTGAATGATCCGAAAATATTCCTTACAATTTTATGACTAATAAAGAAATGCCACATTAAAGTCTATTTGATTAAAAACTTTGAAATGTTATACTATCTTTAATTTCTAACTTCTCCGCAATGAAACAAAATTTTGTGCAAAAGTAGCCTTGTTCCTAATCTAATAAATCATCTATATTATGTGTTCATAAATAAACACATTTTTCTTACCGATTCACTTATTTCTTTTGCTACCACGGAAAATCCAACAGTGTCTTCCAGCTCATTCCACTCTGATTGTTGAATTTCTTCATTTTTTTTGATCAACTCTTCCTTACAGCTAATACGGGACACCACCATAATACTAAAAAAATATTACAATTAAATAATTAACTGATTCATCAAAATATTGATGTATAAAGTCGGTGAATCATACATTTCAACTATTAAATCATTTTGAATCTAGCCAAACTTAATTTTAGTCCCTTTGTAACATATTTCAGCTGTAAGTCAAATCTCTTTATAATGAAGTAATGAAATTTTCACTGAAACGCATTATTTTTGACGTTCCGAACAAACATTTATACACTATGTAGTGTTGTTTTACCTATATTCAGACATATAACGAAACAAAATGGGTGATTCCACGAGTGATTTGCATTAGGAAAAAATTATCAATATATCACTAATAGGTGACTCAACAAGCCACAAGAAACATGGACTGTGATTTTTGTACACAATCTACACCAGGGTTTCCCAACCTTTTGGTACTCTAGAGCTCATTCTAAAATATCGGTAGGGTGGCGGGCACCACTTATTTTTAAGGTTGAATAAGTAATAATAAGAATTTAAGGTCTCGGTTGAATAGTGGTGGGCACATCCGAATCGTTCCGCGGGCACGGGGTTGGGAACCTTTGATCTACACCATGGTCTACAGTACATCAAAATAATTATTAATTTGACATACATTTTAGTTTAATTACTTTCAAAATTAAGATATTGAATATTTGCAATGTTAACTAGGACTGCTGACAATTTAACACTTTGTATGCGGGCTTCTCCGGTCATTGCTCACATACATAGCGACTTAACAGTTTATGTAAAGTGTTATAAGAACATATAAGAATAAGAATGATAAAAACAAAACTAGTTAGTGTGTTCAAATAATAAATCACATATTGTAGTAAAAACTCGCTCAAAATAATGAATGTAATCTTCCTTTCCCACTATAGATGTAGTCACTGGTAGATTGAGATTAGTCTCCTATTAGCAAGTAAGGAAAAAATATTGAATTACCATTTTTTATCAGTAAGTGATTTACTGGCAACATGAAGAGAATTCGGGAATCTTATTTCCAGTTCTTGAAAGAGTAATCTCCTGATAAATGAGTTCAAATTGTCAAATTCAATGCAGTCAGCCGTTCCCTCCTCTAAAAATTTCTTCACTTTTTCACTAAAAAAAGGGCATAAATGGAAATTAATAATTTGAATCGTAAGACAGTGGTTTCTAACTTTTTTGCTACTATGCATCCTCAAGTCACTTTTTACGCACCTCCTCATATTCTTTTTACTTTCCACTATGTCCGAAAGTTGAAACTACGAACAAAAAATTATACGAAAGTAGAAATGGTTTGTTAGTGTGATTTCTAATTTTGGACATACTAGATGGTGAAAATTCAAAAAATCGTGGAATTTCACTGTCGTGATTTCTACTTATAGTATATAGCACATAGCAGGCAGTGAAAATTCAATCACGAAATTCCAAATTTTGTTTGGAGACGTTACTTTCCAAATTTTGGCACCTCCCCAAGCAGTTATACCCTGGGAGGCACGCCTGGTTGTAAATCGCTGTACTAAGATAAAATAACGGAAGGCAGCTGCAAAGAGCTTAATTGGTCAGTGAGACGTGTTTGCAAGACTACATCCGTAATCATTTATCAGGTCTACAGAGCACCTGACACAATTTTCAGGTAAAATTACATATCACAGTATAGGATAAATAAATCATATATTAGAAGTTACTACCAATAATAATTTGTATAAATTCTAGATTCTTAAACAGTGGATAACTGGGTGTGTTATAATTAGTCAAAAAGAAAAGAAATCTAATTTATTGAAGAAACTGCGAGCGATAACTATATCTTATACTTTACATTACTTTTTCAAAATATTCCACAAAACCATCGTTCTTGCCTATAGAGTATCTTATCTTGATGAGTTATTTGCGAATACCTCCAATATGACATAAGGCATGGTAGATTTTTATAATGAATGTCATGAAGTCATTTAGTATTTGGATGATAACCAATCATCGTGAAAGAGAAGTGTGTCGAGATTCAAAAATTCAACTATATTTTTATGTACATAACAAACATTTTAGTAATATTTGAGAGTTGATTATAAAAAATCAGCAGACTTCATAACTGCAAACAGAACTTGATTCTTTTCTTGATACCAAAAATGCATTAAAAAAACCTACTTTTATATAACGGACTTTCGGCTTATACGCACTAGTTTGTTATATCAAGGCTCTACTGTACTTGGTAAACAAAGAAGACTTTTTAAGTAAGCAAATAGCATGACTAGGCCCAATAATGTTTCAATTAAAAAAACACTAAATAACATGGAAAATATGTTACCATAATTCTTCTATCTGAACTTTGTCAACATCTGGAATTTTAATTAGCGCTTTAGGATCAATTTTTGAATCAATATTTGAAAACATCTTTTCGTTCGCTTGTGTTTGCTTTTCTTCTAAATACTCTCGCATTTTGACTTGCTCAGCAGCAGTAGCGTATGAAATACCTGTATAAAATTTGAAACAGATTAGTATTAGCATGCAAAAATATTTTCTGTCTTTTACATTGATATCATAAAAAGAATTTGGTATCAGTAAAGAGGTTAACCACCTTCTGGAGAGAATGAAAACGAAACACTGGAGAAACTACGGCTTCTATAGCTGGATTGACTGGAAAAAACCTGAAGTATCAACAATTACCCCAAGAAAGTGCACAGTGGAGAGGACAGGGATTTTTTTCTTAACTCTTAACTTAATGGCTGATAATGAGTGACCAGTACTTATATTTTATTTTAATTCTCCTAATATACAGATTGCAAGGTTGTCATACTTTTATGTATTTATCATAAAAACCCCTATCATATTGAAAATGTCGTAACGAAATAAAAATATTGACCAATAGCAACAGAAATAATTATTTTGAATTAAATCTAGGAACGGCGTGTACGTGTGGAACAGTAACGTCCATCACCCATATGGATGATGTTATTACGTCTCAGAGGGAAGAGATGAAGTATCCAAAGTTCTCAGATTAGTCAGTAAAGGATATCCGCCTGAATATATCGTCTCTCTTGTTTCCCTTTTATTTTTGCATTTTTTGCACTTATTTTATATTATTTGACGTCTAATAAATACATGATAATTAATTAATTACAACAATTGATCTAGCAGATTTTGCATAGTTTTATTTTAAAACATACATTTTTTTACTAGACACTCAAGAGCCAGCACAGTAGCTATAGGGACAATGAGGTGAGAGTTAAAGACGAAAGGCCCACTCTCACATTTTGCAAAGTATTTATACAAAGAACTTCGCAAAAAAAATGAATAAGACAAAAATCATTGCTGAAGAATCTAATAACATTTTAGGATAGCGTTATCTTATTGCTAATCTCAGTGGCTAAAAGGAAAGAATAACATTGATGAATCAGCACATAGAGAAAAAACACTAAAAAATATATATCATCATTCTTACCATGATTAAAGAGTTTATTGAAGTCAAACTTCTGTCCAGCTAAAAAATCTATACTAGATGCTTGACAGGAGAATATTTTTTCATTGGCAAATCTACCAGAAGATTTTGGAAAGAGATAGAAATTGAATGCGCAGTGTTTAAATGATTTCGATGTTTTGTCATATCTGTAAGCGCATAGTCCAAACTGAATCAACAAAAATGGTGTGGATTCTGTTAATAACTTGTGATAATATTCTGCAGGTGTAGAGAATGAGTTAATGTCTCCTCCAGTGCGCAGTCCAGTGAACTCTCCATCAATACAGAGGAAGTCAGCATTTTGGATGGCTCTCTGGATATCTGGTAGAATCGCTTTAAAGTCTGAAACAAAATAAATCATTTCACTACAGGAGAATATTACTATAAATGCATTTTTAATATTATAAATAGAAAATGTTAGTCAGATGGCCAAAAGAAGACGGATTTTTTCTAAACGCCAGTGATTAACTTCCACATGTATCCCTAAAGTAAAACCTAACCAAAATATACATATCTTGAGCAAACATTTTTTATATTTATGAGGACCACTTTTCAGCCAGCAAAACATAATTTGAAACATTCATTTTTATGTTTTTAGCTACAATCTTTTTCTAGCATTATACTTATGGTGTTCTAAGTTCTGCAAGATTACCATGCTGTTGGAAAAGCACAAGAAATTTAATTATTCTTAATTTACGGTAAGTCCTGCTTCCATTTCTTAATTTTTCTTTTTTTTTCATTCTATTTATTTTAACTTCAGAATACTTGAGCGTGTGGCAACAATAGTTTTAAGTAGTTTATATTTACTGCCAGGAAATTTCTGTCAAATAAAGTAAATTGCTTCATGAGACAAGAGCTCCGAGATACTCCTGATTGAGACCAGGTGTAAGGACAATGCGGGTGGATGGAGAGCATATTCAATAATCCTCAAACTAGTCTTGTGAGTCGATTTTCAAATAAAGATGAAAATAGTATCGGTGAGAATGCAAGACCTCATAAAATTTTGTACAATAGTTTGTGGGACAAGCGAAAACTGACACACACATCGGCAATGGCAATGACATACAAATCAACAAAATAAAAATATGAGAATGTACACCAAATATCCTCATATAGTATGTATCACACAGCAAAACGTCTGTACACTGTTAATTATCTAAAAAAAAAACAATTGTTAAGTACACAAATAATTTGGTAGATGGATACGATTACGGATTCGTATTCGTTAAAAATATAATAAGTTCTATTTTGAATGACATACCGATACCGAATTAACCGGCATTTAAAAAGATAGTAAGTATTTTTCTTAGGTTATGTTTACAAAGCTTAACAAACGTAAATGGAACTCACTAGACCGCGTGACATCCATAATTACTATAAATCAATGGGTATAATGTTCCAATTGAGATTTGTTTTGAATATACTTAGACACAGCCTTCACTAACAAAATAACTGATAAACACAGCGTACAACCCGTGCCAATCTCCAAGTTAGTGACAGGCGAGCTTCTAAATCTCTCACTGAAATAGTGATGGACAGAATTTAGGTATCGACTACTTGAAACCGGTATGAGTACCCGATATTTAATTTTAAAACTATTCAATACTAATGATCATCAATGAGTTGGTACTTTTGAAATAGCCGGCTACTTTTTCAGAATGAATACTTTTGAATGATGTTACTTTTTTATAATGAGTACTTTTCTGAATGAACCAGATAATTCTTTCTAGAAAAATGAGTATTTGTTAAAGAACTGAATATTACTAGTGTGACCTAAAAAAAAGTCCCGCAATCAAAATTCGGAAAATATTACAAATTTCAAATTTCGCGACGCAACTCTAAAAAATATTCAAAAATACGCTTCCGCACATTATTACACTGGATATTCCGTTATTTTAGGGACTTGAATATTGCTAGAAACTATTTCCAGAACTTCCTAACTACATGAAAAAAAATAAACCTTGAAAGTTAATGACACGTTATAATTATCATAATATTCATTGACGGATGGATTAAAAAACTTTTAATTCTAAGCAATAGTTTGATACTTAGCGTTTTCATATTTACTTTAATTTTTTTATTTATTTATTCATTAAATTTACAAATAAAAAAAAATTGTCTTGGAAATTTTCTTAGGACATTTTTATAATACATACACTTGTAGTGTATAAATACCAAAAGATTTTATAGCTCTTATTTTTTATTAAAGATAGAATGATTATAGATTATTCAAATAAAATGTTTATCAAAAATAAAATATATTTACAAACTTTACTACCATAACCTTTACTTCTTGACATAAATATTTATCAAAATAATAAGTTAGTAACTGGCCTTAAATATTTCAGCTCAAAAGGAATAATTCGATTACTTTTCAGACTTTAATATTGCTGCACAAAAATATATTTAAAATTACAATTTAGGGAAACTTTGACTAATCGTGCTGTCTTGCTCGTCAGTCTGTTTTCATTTTTATACTTTCGAAGTTTGTCAATTTTAGGTTATGTTCCTGTCAGTTGAAACGTTCGCGGCACGGTCTGTTAGAAGGTTACTTCAATGTTTATCAATTTAAATGTATCTTTGCAAAAAATTGTAGGATATTCATCGTGCAGTTTATTCAAAATATCAAGTCGTAAATTTTCAGTTTACGATCATTCGGCTCTTTTAAAATTGATAAGTAAAATGCCTCGACCTCTCGATCAACACATAAGCGAAGCTCAAAAGCAGCGAAAATTACTGAAAGAAAAGGGATTGAAATATGTCCCAGGAACTATAAACCTTCAAGTGCTCGGTGCTGGCTCTGAAGGATGCCCAAAATCAGTATATCTCTTTACAGATCAGTCAAGGTTAGTGTTTCATCATACGGTAACACTGTTTCGTCACTAAATCTTTTGAAATGTAGTTCATGTGTATCCTTAATAACCGTGGCACATTTCTTGTTGCTATCATTTTTTCTGTTTCACATATATCGCCATCACTTTATTTCACAAAGAGTATTTAAATAGAGCATATAAATTAAACATTTTTTGGAATTGAGTGTGTCAATGAGTTATTTCCAATTTTCGGGGTACTTACTAAGTTACCTACAGACCTTCAGAAAATAGCAAAACTTATGTGAGTGACTGTATTTCGCAGACTAAATTGTAATTTAATCATTAGTTGTCAATGCAGCACTTCAAAACAACACTTTATATGAATTACACATGAAAAAGAATAGTATTGCTTACATAAATTATGTATATATTTAATTTCATTCTTAGATATTTATTCAACTGCGGTGAAGGCACACAGAGATTGTCACATGAGCACAAAATGAGACTTTCGAGGCTAGAACATGTTTTCCTGACTGCAGCCAACTGGGACGCAATGGGTGGCCTTCCGGGACTTTCCCTAACTCTTCAAGATGTTGGAGTTCCTAAAATTACATTGCACGGTCCTCCAGGAGTGGTATGAACTTAGTACTTTATTTTCTTATACATTCATATCGACGGCCATAAGTTTGCAAGACGTATCGTACATTTGTTAAATTGTTCACCAGGACCAAATAACCTTGAAATATAGTTATTGAGAAATTAATGAAAATGGACAATTTAACAAATGTATGACGTGTTGTCAACTTATGGCCATTGATATAATAAAATATATAAATATCGTAATTAATATTTTCGACTGATGGTGCTTGATGGAAATTGATTTTAAATTCAGAATATAAATATCGATATAAATAATATAATATATTACACATATCCGTTGAGGGACTGATCAAATGGTTTCAGGTTTCAATTTCAAAAGTTTTTGGATAAGATATAATAGAAATTCAAACAGAATTTAGATTGTATTACTATTAAAAAAAAAATATTCCGGAAACCAAAATTTTTAGTCTGTCACTGCTTAAATCAATTTTATATTATTAGATTATCAAAAGTGTAAAGTATAGAAAATTATTATTGCTTTATATAGCTGATTCTTGATGTATTCAAAATTGAAATAACCCGGCGAGGGATTAGCGATGTTAATAAGATAAATAAATAAATATCATTTTCAGAGCGAATATGTAAGCCTCCTGGTGGCCATATCGTGGAAAGAGATAAATATGTTTTTAGTTGTAAATAAATATTTTCAGAAAGAATTATTCACAGCAACCGGACGATTTGTTTTCATGAAAGACATGACAATTGAAATGGCAAAGTCCGATCGCACCACCCAGTTAGAAGATTCCGTTTTGACAGTAAAATATGTTCCTATAGAAAGGTTAGTTCTAGCAATCATTTATTTTCAATATTGGTGTTTATATAATATTAATTAGGGATTCCCAACTGATTTTGGAACAGTAACTCATTTATAACATATACGAGGAGCGGTTATTTTAAAAATAGTCATGGAATAAAAAAAATGGCCTGTCTCAAACACTTTGGAGACTGGTAATTGTATATTATTGGGAAATTATAATATTATTGGTGAAATATATATATATATTAAAATTTTACAGAACGGAATCTAAAAACTCCATGGAAACTGATGAACTAACAAAATATGCAGAATTTTTAACAAATGCCAATGATGATTCTTCAGATAATATTTTGGTAGAAGCAGACAATACGGATTATTATGCACACGAATGTGAGTAAAATGACATTGAACCTCAGACGTGGGATCATCGCCATTACTAAAATTAATAACAGTGAAATTTATGATAGGACTAACATAAAACCCATTATCAACTTAGCCATACGTGTGAACTCCATCATTTTTGACATATATTAATATCCTCCTTATTACAATTTATGCTTCTAACAAAGTCAAATTAGTCTCCCCGGTAGCGTAGTTGGTAGCGTGCACGCCTAGCAATCAGGGGAATACGGGTTCAAATCCCCATCTGTCGGATTTTTAAAAAAATACAGGACTGGCTGCCCATTTGGTTGAGTAATTGTCTGACAAACAATTTACCTAAAAAAATATCTGTCAAGACGTCTTTACACTGCGGAGATCCATATACTCCTCTTTCGGAGTGGATATCTTCACACTGTAGATCCATATGCTCCGTTGGTAGCGAATATGGTTAAAAAAAAAAACAAAGTTAGTAATATAGTAAAACCTTGAATTACGAGTATAATTTGTTCCGAAAACGTGTTTGTTATACATAGTGCTCATATAAAAGCAAATTTCTTCATAAGAAATAATGAAAACTGAGATAATTTGTTCTACACACACAAGTAAATTTACACTTAAATTAAATATCATCAAGAAAGACAGGAAAAATTATTGTATAGGATAAATTTCACTGTCTCTGACAGAATTGCTGGTGTCTTTGCTGCTGTATGTTTTTTTACTGTAACACCGAAAACCTCATTGATCAAGATATAAGTGATTCTTTTGTTGAACCTCTACAGAACATTTGACTGGCTCTGCTGCACCTTGCATTTCTGAATTCTCAGAATGATACACAACGAGGTGGCTGGCCTGTGACAGGACATTGTATTTTCTTCTGCTGTAATGTAGGTCCTTTTTGGAATTTTTTTTCCATAAAAGCTCGTATTGCAAGAGTTCACGTGTTTATCAAGTTATAAATTATTGTAAATTTTTTGGTTGTCTTGCAAAATACTTGCAAACTAAGTTACCCATACTCCAAGGTTTCGCTGTATTTATGTTAGTTGGTCACCATTTATAATAGATTATGTCCACACGCTGTGGAGCACCATTTATACTCAGATTTGGAAAATGTATGATGATTTATTGTGTTTTGGTCATTTTAGATCCCGGAAAAAGAATGTTGATTGATAATGATATTGAAAATTTACTGAAAGCACCGAGAAAAGAAAACTCTTCTTCGATGATCTACATCTGTCGGCTGAAGGTAATTAAACGTTCAGAAAATCTTTGTTTTCCATTTTTTTTACATTTGTGAAGAATACTCTGTTACTCAAAGAATGCTTCCTTCACTTAAGAGTTTAATTCGTTCTATGGTGGAGCTCGTAACTCAAATTCATCATATATCAAGTCAGTCTTTCCTATTAAAAAGCTGATAATTTCCACAAAAAATACTGCGATTTTAGCAACTCATATCTCTAAAAACTCCTCAGTTGGAATACTGGTAAGCCAAAGTACCACTATATTTGTAGAAATAGTTCATATTCTTTCCATTGATATTCTTTGGTAATTATTATATTTTCAGCCACGTCCTGGTATTCTGGATTTGCAGAAGTGTGTAAATAGCGGTGTTATTCCTGGACCAATGCTGGGTCTGTTAAAGAATGGCAATGATGTGAAACTGGCAGATGGTTCGATCATTTACGCAAAGGATGTGAGAACACCAGATGACCCAGGCCCAGTTTTTATTGGTATGTGCCATGAACTTATTCATCCTTATTACAATAATATATTGAAACACATTGATTAGTAGAATAATTCCCCCTGTTTTAATGAATGTTACATGCTGCAGAATGTATCAGAACGGTGTTTATTTTTTTATCATTGAACGATAAAAAAAAAACACTTCTTTTCTATGTAAAAATATTACATGTATAGAGAAAAAACTGTACTGCTAAATATTTTGATTATTTTAGAATATCTAAAATAGTTTGATATCAATCTCTTAAATATTTTGAGAATCTCTGGTTTTATTTATAACATTGACATTCCATATTTCTGTGACATAATGACAGTTAAATGGTTTCTGATTCGCAGTTATGGGTTTACCGGATTTAGCATTCTTAGACAGTTTAACTGCAGCAGAAGATTTCAAAATTCATCAAGAGCATTTGGAAATGAATCCTGATGATCGGCCGGTTGTCATAGTTCACTTTACTCCCGATAAAGTTTTAAAACACGAAAAGTAAGTATGAAACATCTCTATATAACAAAATCATTATGTTGTTTCAATCAGGTAGAATGTTTCACATTTATTTTTGATTTGATAGTATGTGGCATGTTCTCTTGTATTCTTATTTCCAGCTGGCACATATACTTTGGATGCTTCTTCTTCCAACTGTTGTGACATATGTATTAAGAAATATATAAAGAAAGAAATGGTGACATAACTCAAAATTTATTTTTCTTCCTCTTCCATATCCGCTCCCTAAATGGTACATATGAACATCACATGGGGCCTCTCTCACAAGAACCTCTGTTGTTAGCCAGCACTCTTGTATTCTCTCAGGTTATGTCTGCACAGAGCAGCACTGGCAGAATACATGCATTGAACATGAAGCGCTTGGTTTTTAGATGTTTGAGTTACGAGAGTAATTGATAACTGCAAAAGTTTTCTGGAGGTACTGTGTAGTGGTCACGTGTTCTATATCATTAATGGTGAAAGAAAAAACAGAAAGACTTTAATAATGTACATTTCTTAGCTACTGTTCATTAAATTAAATTATCTTTTCTAGGTACCAAGCGTTCATGAAGTCGTTTTCTCCTAGCACATATCACTTGATTGTGAATGATGAGAACTCATGTTCAGGATCGGAAGCAATACATCGGACTCAGCACAAACTTCACATGCTAGATAAGAATATTTTTCCGATAATAAAAGATCATGGTATTCCACAGTTTGATAAACTTATACATGACTGCAATAAAAAAATTAACATTGCAGACATTATAAATGACAAGAATGAGGTAATGCATCATTTGTTTTTTTCACAATTATATACACCGGACTCTCTTTTTACACGGTTTAAAATAAAACAGGGCTACATCCCTCAATTTTTTTTTATTGAAATCCAGTAAACCTGAAAATTTGAAAAGAAATATTACACAGACTATGGATATCGCAAGTGACGAAAGCTATGCCATATCAAATGTACGTAAACGGGTTCGTCTGTTGTCTGATATTGAATAATCTTTTTTGAAATATTTTTAAAGTATATTTTCTATATTCATTGATTTTTATACAAGGAAACCTATCCACCATTATTTTTTTATTTCACTATACTTAAGATATAAGACTTAAAAAATTAATTTATATCAATTTATTAAAATGAGGCTGGAATATCAGTGTTAGTTTCAAAAATTCTCTCATTCCCATAGGGACACTCTCAACAAAAATAAAAGTAGCGGCACACCAACATAGTGGTACCCATACACCTACAGTCCACCTGCAGTCTCGTGACTGTCAATTCAAGACTGATGGTTATAAATTCTAAATTATTTAAAACTTCCATATGTGAGTACTACGTAGTATGTTATATGTTCGCTCACTGCCCACATATAATGTAGCGAAAGGCGAAACCCGGGTCGCTAACAGTGATCTCACATATGAAAGTTTACCAGT
>JAGVSQ010007332.1:0-15425 GCA_022683975.1 Rhyacophila evoluta
TAAGTCGAAAAAAATGCGTCGCCAAATACATATTCCTCCTCAGTTTTAAGTTACATATTCTCATGTTTTGAGAAATAGTGTTCGATTTATAACAGAATATAAACATCCACATACGATAGTATTTGCCCATTAAACATTTAAATGCCGGAAGTATTCATATTGCGAAACTTCAATCATATCAAGACGCTAATGTACATTTAAAATATTAGCTTATTTAAAACATTTAAGCTTGGTTAGTTACTGAGTGATTTAAGAATTAAAAACAGCTGATGTTCTTGATTTCTTAAGTAGTTATCAGGGGCATACAGACCAAAATTAGCCAGAACGGCAGATAGAGCATATTGTGCATGACAAAGTATTCCACGCATATTATAACATAAAACAAATTTTCCAGAATAAAAATTTTAAAAACCTTTTCAATACCATTATTCCTGTGTATTTTTTATATTACTTTTAAATTAACTAATAATATTTACCGTTGACTTTTAAAAAAATCGGAATCCGATTTAATCATGTTGACAATATGGATTTATTTTCATTTCTTTTTTTGCTGTATATTATGCAATGTGTTATTTCGTCAGCACTCTGAAGAATACATATCTCTGCATTGTCAAGATACGCTAACAAATTTTTTGGTGACAATTGATCGCCAGCCAATCACTCGACTGATCAAGCATTTTGTCTTGCACGTGAAGAGTTTTTTTCTGGCTTTATAGCACGTATGCTAACCCCTTAGATACCGTGGAGATGTATTAAACTAAAAAAAATAATCCTTAATTGATGATATTTTAGTTCAGCTTATTGCACTTATATATTGGACTCTTTCTGCATGGTCCATGAACATAATTTTGGGTTTCTTGGCACTAATTTTATCTGTCATATCTTTTGATCTGCTACGAAAAATCTCAATCGTGTAATAAACATAAGTCGTATTATTAATCATGATTTTCTTTTCATCCACCAGAAGTATTTACTTTTGAATAGGAACTGACCTTAGAGTACTTACAATTGCTAGACAGAATCTTCTTCACTACTATAAACGTCATTGTTTCAGCTATTCATAAAATTCTTTTCTTTTTGAAGCTTTTCAAAGTTAGTTATTAGCTTTTATACCGTATTATACAAATACGCACTATATGTGAAGTTTGAATGTTTATTTTTTGTTTGTTAGGTTTGTTTATTAAGAAAAGTGTAATCGTGATAGCATTTATTTTCCAAACTCAATCTTTTATTATCAACATTAAACGTATTATTTCAAGCGGTGATTTCAGATTGATGAGTATGTCGACTGGGAGATTTACGTTATAATAAAATTGATTTTACGTTTACATTGAATATTTACGTTAATATTTTTTTTATTGTAGCCACAAGGTGACTTGTGTTTTAATTTTATTAAATTTGAATAACTAACATTAACATCGTCTACTTTTACTAACGCAAAAAAATACACACCGTTTAATACAGCCTTATAACAAAAGGTGGCCGACATTAACACTAATGTGTTTTAAATTAGCAAGAAAGCTCCGAGCGAGCTTTTTTTTCTTTTAAGATTAACTTGTGCTCGCGAATAATTTGCTTTTTTGCGTCTCGGCATAGATGAAAGTATTAGCTTTAAGCCTTAAGCCGCACTGACATCGTGAAGGATACTGCAAGAAATTAGAATAAACTGCTTGAAGCTTAATTACATGCAACTATCCTTTACGTATAATAGTATTATCAGTTTTCTTAGATTTTTATAAACTATATTTAGTGTGCTATTTACATATTTTCTAGACAAAAATTCATTTACATTTCTTTTGTAAAATTAAAAGTAATATTTCTTTAAGTGGAACTTTTTTTCATTAGTAATCATTTTTCCCTTCTAGATAATATCAATATCTTTTAACTATAGAATACCGGTCGATATGTCCTAGAATACTATACATAATTCATATGTGTAGCTAGTAAAATTGGGGCAATAACTTTTTTAACAAAAATTGCTTCGCTCATTAATATTTTCCACCTGAGTGAGAAAGATAATTGATAAATTTTGTTTTTTAACTTGTAGAATAAATTCTATTCAATTTCCTTGGAATGCTACTGCTATATTTAATTTCTCAAATTATTATTTTTTAATTCTATTTGAGGCGTATTTCCAAAGTTAACTTATTGCCTATTATCAAGATACTAAAATTTAAAGGAGAAAGTTATTTATTATTAGGAAGTGTATCTGCTTATGAAAGAATCATATACTATATATACCAGCAGAAAAATGAATTTCAAAAATATTTAAGACTAAGAATTGAAAAATACGCCATAATTATATTTTTCAAAAAAAAAATACATTTTATAAATAGCATGTTCCCTCCCAACGTGGAGCATATAGATCTATACATGTGAAGATATCCACTCCGAAAGAGGAGTTTATGGATCTCCGCAATGTGAAGACGTCTTGACAGATTATTTTTTTTCACGAGAATTGTTTGTCAGGCAGCTACTCAACCCGATGGGCAACCAGTCCTGTATTTTTCAGATTTTTAAAAATCCAACACAGATGGGGATTAGAACCCTCATTGTCCGGATTGCTAGGCGTGCACGCTACCTACTAAGCTACCGGGGAGACAATACTTGCTTAAAATCTTCTCATTTTAATTTAAAAAATAAGTTATATGGAAATATACTTCTTATTTGACCATATTTTGTCTGTTTTCACATACTTGATTAGTACAATCAGAACAACTCGAGAACTCCATTTAAAAATCACTTGACAAAAGAAATACCATTATTATGTATTTTTTTTTATTTTTTAGTTGTTTTTAATTTAATAATTTAAAACATTGATAAATAAGCTCCAACACTAGGATAAACTTACAAATGCTTCTGTACCCATAAAAGCTTGCTGAACTTCCAAATGTATGAAATATTGCTAAGCTTTTCAAAAAGGCTCAATTTCCGAGAAAATAATATTTGTTCACGGCAAAGATTTGTTTAAATATGGAAATATATTTAAAAATCGATACGTACTTACTTTGTTAAGTATACTCATTAGCAGAGGAAACTTATTTGTTACATAGCATGGAATAATTTGCATAAAGATTCAGCGAATTTTCATACTAAGCCGCGAATAATTATTATACGTAAGACTTGATTTATGAGAACCTACCGCGGATGTTTCATAACAAAAAAAATATATATTTCGGGAGAAATATTCCACTGAGTATTTTCTTTTTTTTGATGAAGAAATTTTTTCAAGTCTGCTTATTTTAGATATGATTAATGAATAAAAGTTTAATTTGTTTCGATTATCAGCTTTTTAAATGTTTAATGATACTTGAATGAAGTTGTTTCAAATAAATGACCCAAGTTACAGTCGACTTCCGTTTAACAATAATATATTATTACTTGGAAAAAATAAATACTTTGAAAACAACGATTAAATATTTTTATAGATTCCCGCAAAGCGAAGACATTTATGTAACATATATTTTAGAGAGTTTATTGTTTAATCAAATGGGCATCTAATTCAGATTCTATTCGTTATGCAATTGAAGGTTGTGTCCATGTAATGTTTTGATTTTGGCTCAAAATCATTAGATAAACGTGTTTATGTGTCTCCTGTAAAAAAAAATCTATGTCGATTGCGTCTTTTTTCCTTTCCACCGTCGATATTATAGTGGCTTAATTGCAAATGAAATCTATCGTGTCTTCTTTTTCTATTATACTTTTCTCTTAATAACTTTGTAATGGCAACCAAGTCATTGATTTTGGCTAGATTATAATTTTTGATAAATATTATATCATATGTGTATATTTTTTAACTCTACGGTAAAATTATGGAAAAAAGCAAGACTTTAAAATAAATAATAATAAATAAAAAGAGAATTTAAATTAAATAAATGAGCTAGAATTTGTTGTTAATATTTTAAAAACGTTGGAGCAAACAAAGAATTTATTTTTTAAATTAAAACAAAAACTTATCTACCTGTCGAGTCAAGTACATTCTGTCAAGAGCTGTCTTCACAATATAGAAATTTATATACTTTACAGAGAGTGGATATCTTCACGCTGTGTAGATCTACATGCTTCACTTTGGGAGCGAACAGGGTATACAATAATATATATTTATAAAATACAATGACTATATTTCTAAGCGTACTTTACAACCAAACTGTCTCGATTTTTAAATGTAAATTTATTAAAATATATCATAAATTAACTATTATTTAATAAAACTAGAAACTTACGCCTGAAGGTGACATCTTAATTAAATATGCGTGAATAATGTTATCGCAACCAATATTATTTCACATAACAACTCTCGCATAATTATACTGACATGTAATTTAGAATAGAAGATTTTTCGTGACCGAGTTTTAATTATATTGTATTAAATACGTTCAAAAGACTTTTTTAATATTTAAGGCTTTAGTAAATAAAAGCACATACACGTGAAGAAAGATGTCTATACAAAAAAATCGATACTGTACAGCCTATTATAAACAATCATATAGTCCCTTTCATTGGTGAGTTATTTTTTTGTGACCACTTAAAACTTTTACTGCTATCAATTCAATTAATATCTTAAAATCGATCACATTGTAAATGCCAATTTGTAAGAATGCTCTTCTATTTCCAAACAATGAACAAAATAAGCTGAATAAATATTCAATATTTTTAAGAATGTTTATAAACATTACTACATGTGGTCACTACCATTTTGGAATCAAAAAAAACACTTGAGAGCAAATTTGAACGCATAGGAATAATATGTGGCATATTATCTATTTCTGTGAACAGCAATATAAATAATCTTTCGTTTCTTCTACTAAACATTGTAATAATAAAAGTGCATTAAGGACTTTTCAGTGCTGAAGTGAACTTTTTTTCCTCGTTTATTTTCGTGATGTTTACATATTTTTTTCTATCCTAAAAATATATGATACAATTATTATGACTACCGTGTATTATTGATAGATCTATCTCAAATTTATATTAAAAGAAATAATAATATCGATTAAAGATTCAATTTTTGGTCATTGCTAATTTATTATTATAAATGGTGATATTTGTTTTATTTATAATAAAGGGCATTGGTTAATTTTAATGCAAGTTATTGTCGAAGTATGAAAAAATCATACAAATTTAATCTATTAAGCTTAAAAATGCGTTAACATAACATTAGACTGCCTGGTTCATAATTTAGTTTTACGTAAAAGATGAAAACAATAGCCATACTGGGGAGACAATTGACTTATTTAAAATATACAATAACGCATAGCTCATTAAAAACGTATCCGTTGCTTTATGCAATGGAAACGTTGATCCAGTGTATACGGCAATTTTCGACAAACTAACACAGGCCAATACATCGGATTTCATCAAATAATTTGTTAATATTATAATTATATTTGAAAAATAAATTATATCTAATAATTGATCTGTTGGCAGTTAAATTATTTGTATTTATAAAGGGAAATAAAATTTTAACTCCCCCTCATGTCACGCAGCCAATAAAATTCAAATAGGTTAAGTATCACTCGTAAAATGAAAATCTTTTATTTAACATTTTTACAACTGTGATGTAAAACCGTAGGTAACTTTTACAATATTTTACTTTGTAAACATTTTCCAAACAGCTGAAGTTACTTTAAGAAAATTATTTTTATTTCTGATAAATTACGTTAAACTTTTGAACCATAATGTTGTAAAAGTTTATAAAGTAAGCGTTACATATAACGTATATTTGTTTCAATTTCAATGCCCATATTGATTATATTTAATTAATATGAACGTACGGTCTACGTATATATCGAATTAACCTATATTCGATATAGCCTATATGACAAAAATAAATTAAGGAATAACATATTTTTTCTATGCAATTTCTACTCCGAAAGTTGAGCACAAGGATGTAACCAGTCTTTCTCACAGTGTCTACGCAGATTTAAGCTCCGAAAGTTGATTACATACATAAATCTTCGTAACATGAAGACATAAGCTCCCTAGCAATCCGGTGTATACGGATTCGATTCCCCATCCGTCGGATTTTAAAATTCAAAAATACAAAACTAGATGCCCATTGAGTTGAGTATTTTTTCGACAAACAATTCTTGTAAAAAATAATCTGTCAAAACGTCATTGCTGAGATCGATATACTCCACTTTCGGAGTAAATATCTTCAGACTGTGTAGATCCATATGTTCCACTCTGGGACCGAACAGGGTATACATATATATATAACATAATACACGTTCTATAAAAAAAATTTGAACTGAAAATATCGATTTAGATTTTTAGTTTAAAATAAGGATTCCCTGTAAAATTTTCGACCAGGAAAAAGAGCTTTCACCTAATCAATTTTATTAGTTTTTCTTAAATAACTTATTGAGTGTATCGAGGGTATCATATTGAGTAAATAATAATAAGTATAATAAATAATCGTGCACTTCAAGATTGTATATCAATTTAATATGTCGACTTTGGTCCAAATTCATTAAATAAGGTTTATTGTGGCTCATGCAAAATTTGTTCTGCGTTGATTCATTGTTTTTTCTTTCAACAGTCAATATGTTTACTAATTTCTAACGAATATCAGTTGAACTTTGTATATTGCTGTATTTTTAATTCGACCAATGTGCATAATTTATTAAAAACAGAAATTTTATTGACAAATAATATAATAAAAATTATTGCTTCATTAGAAACGTATTGAGTTGAATAAAATATTGTCTGTCTCCCTGATAAAATATAGGTTTAGTTTTTGCATCCGTATTGAATTTTCATATCCGCTGGGGGTTTTTTTAATCTAAAAAAGCATGACGGAATAAGGAATTTCCTGACAACCAATTCTCGTAAAAAATAATCTGTCAATTATGTCTTCACAATGCGGAGATCCATATGCTCCGCTGTCAGAGCGAACATAATATACAAAACAAAAATTAAGAATAGCTCTGTCATATATTTCTTACTATTTTTCTGATGCCTTTATCACTCGATAGTAATTATGCTCCATACAAAAACACCCACTGATATTTCAAATAATACACATCATTATTTTCTAAAATATTTAACCCACGCCTGAATGCGTTTAAATAAATTCTATAGAAAAAAACATTAACACATTAAATATAAAATTTAAATAATTTTGCAAAAAATGATACAAGTCATTGACACATATCTAATTAAAATTATCAAAGCGATTTCGCTGTTCGACTAATAAAAACATTTTATTTTTATTTTTACGACATAACATACTTTGTTCTTACAACTGATAAACAATCAGTTAATACTTAAACGTAATACACCTACGAAATTATTTTACTGTCTCATTAATTGAGTTTTCTTCTATTTAGATTTATCAAAATTTTTTTCACACACACACAATGATCTTCGCAAAAATGCTATATTTGGTAGCCAAAAACTATTAACCTTATTTACTGTGGTAGGGAATTATGTGCAGTTAAGTTAAGTTATATATAGTTAAGAAAAAGACGTCCAAGCCACAATCTATGTAAGTAAGATTTAATAAAACTTTTATACCATTAAGACTGTAATGTGAAATTTAAATACGTAAATGCCATATACTGCATCTTTCCTAATTAATTAATTATCGAAAAGCTTACCACTATAAAAGTTATTGAATGTTTTTTGGGTTGAAAGTCTTCTACTAATTAAAATTTCGATCGTTTTGTGCATGGATTTTTATCAATATTTTATTAAATTCTAAATTATTTAAAACTGCTAAACTTCCATATGTGAGATCACAGTTAGCGACCCGGGTTTTGCCTTTCGGCATCTTCAGGCTACATTATATGTGGGCAGTGAGCGAACATATAACATACTAGTATGCTATATGAACTGAAACTGAAATCACAAAATACTCATAATCTCAAAACTGTTCATTTGCTAGTAAGCGACTACGAATTATTTAAAATAAAATATAAAAATTTCCCTATACTATATTTACGTAAATTAAGTATGAAATGTCTTAAATTATTTTGTAAGTGTGAGCACTTTTCTTGTGAGCACTTGTCCGGTACACAGCTGTCTTGCGTGTAGTTGTCATGAAACCAATACAATACAACAATATATACGGACATTTATTAAAAAAATGTTTGTAAGTGGCATTATGATAATTATTATAATTTAGAATAGGTATGATAAAAAAACATTTGTAATTAAGTAACGTTATATTCAAACTTTGACCCCGAAAACTTTAAAACTACATGGAAGTTTTGAAGATACTATTTTTTGTAAATTGTTGGTATACGAATGAGAAAAAACAACGATTACATCTTTTGGGTGTAAATTTCTGATTAGGTGTTTTTGTCATATGTACGGTTGTGAAACGTAGCACCCAACAAAAGCCCAAAACAACTGTATTCCGAGCTTTCAGATTGGAGCTGCAGCGGATTCTGGGCATACGCTGGTTTGACTTTATTCGAAATAAAAATGTAAGAGAACGGACTATGCAGCCACTTATCGCTGACAAAGCGAAGCTGCGACGCTGGACCTGGCTCGGCCACATAGTGCGGATGCCTCGAGAAATTCTGAACCAGATCTGCTTATTCTTTAAGCCGACCGGTCGTCGGCAACCCAGAAAGCCGCTGAATACTATCTATAGAATGTTTCGGCGGAGTTACGGGATGCAGGTATGACCTGGGAGGACGCAAAAACACTGGCGGGCGACAGGGATTCTTGGAGGCGGCACGTGGTGTCCATATGCTCCACTTATGAAGCGAACATGGAAGAAGAAGAAGTTATACAAGAGTATTGATGTTTTCGAAGCAGTTTAAGCAATATAATAAAATATTTCAATTCTGAACTTGGACGTCTTCTGCTTAATTACATCCATATATTAATTTATGTATTGAACGTTTTCTGGTCCTTTATGGTTATATTTTGTTAAAAAAATTATCATTAAATACTATAGGACTGTTAAGTTAGTGTAATGTTCCATTTAATGACTTTAATTTCACATAATTGTAAAATGTGCTGAAACTTGATCACCTTCCATCAAAGACAACATCAAGAAATACTTTGTTTATCTTCATTGATGTAATGGAAAAGCCGAAGACAAAAAATAAGAAACGGTAAAAACACAGTTAACTTTGTCAGCTACAAGTATAGTAGTAAAAAATGACACCTTAAAGCCTTTACACTTTTCGTTCGTAATACAAAAATAATTACACCTCGTTAGTCTAGTATAATAATATTATACACGACACCATTAAATTGCTCATCATTAAGATTCAGTTCCTCGTCCATCTTATTTTTCCTCTTGCCAATCTATTTTGTCGCCTGAGACATCAATCACTTCTTTGAACTGAGTAAACATCGCTTTTCCAAGGACGATCCATCCAAGGACACGTTACTATCTATTGGTATAATATAATGTTACTAATAGGATACGTAAGTGAAGGTTTTCATAGAAATAAAACACTGTTCATAATATTCTATCTATTAAAGACTTCTCTGAGTATAACGGATTTCTCAAAACGTTCAGTTCACGAATCAATATTTGATTCATTTCCATTAATATAAACGTGGGATTTGCGATGTAAATGTTATGGTATTCACAAGAAAATTTTTTGTGTGTATGGCTATATTTTTTTTCTCTTCTAATTACTTGTAATTAATTTGAATTATTTATGATTTGCTTTGTACTTTAGTCAGTATACGGATACATATATTGAATGGTTCTATGACAACTGCACACGTGACAGTTGCGCATATGACAAGTGCTCACATGACAAGTGCACATATACACAACTGCATGCATGACAAGTGCTCACATTAACACAAAAATTAATACTAAGTCATAGTATGGGTAGATTTTTATATTTTATTTAAATAACACACAATCACTTGCGAACAAATGAATAGTTTTGAGATGTTAGTAGTAGCTCACACTAATAATTTCTGTATTAGTGTGAGCACTTCAATCTGTGAGCACTTTTCAAGTGTGCAGTTGTCTGGTTACCATTTTGAATTAAAAGTTCACATTTAATTATTCAAACATTCAAACAATTGAAGCTTTTATACTACATATTGTAAAACATATATGAGTGATAATATATATATGAGTGGCCAAATCTGGCCCCCTACGTTTTCTATCTGGCGCATATTTATGTTGGTGAAATAAGTGCAGTCATGGTGGATTGTGCATCAGAAAATACTGACGTAAAAATTATATGCATGAAAAAAACTCATTGAGGGTCAACCGAATTTCGTGCTAAAATTACAATTAAAGGGATTAAAAGCAAAAACGCTACTCTAGCAATAAAAATATCACGGAAAATCTAGTAAATTGAATGATGGTGTGGCGTATATAAATTAATTGCATCTTAGCCATATTATATAGATTCAGTGTGAATTTAGTTAATTATCGATATCGAGTGTCACAAACATTCAAATAATACATAATAATTATTATAAACCAATGAAAGCAGAGCAGATGCAGTATTACCAACTTCCTAATAACTGTTAAGAAGCGACGCACGGCCGAGTTCTCTCTCTTTCTCCTCAGTTCGAATCAACACCTCAACTAGTAAGCATCGCACCGTTCGTCGTTTGTTTCCATCCGCTGTTATACACGTCTTTCTCCGCGAACATAAAAGATTGTAATTGTAATACAACTCCAATAACGTTCTAACATTTCTACAACGATAAATCGTAACATTGAAGACCATGTGAGAGTGTTTCCTTGGACCACATCAACATCCTACAACACCCCCACAATGGTATTTTAACAACTAAGTAAATTACTTATCCGTGAATATGAGAATTTAATTAAACTGTTATATTTTGTACATAAGCTGATGCGGATATTACTTTGTTTAAGATTAATACAATATGAGCAAATCACTTTAGTAATAATGATATGGACAGTGACACTTTTGCTTTAAGGCTCTGCACAACCTGTCGCGGCGACAAGCTAACCACCTATATGCGTCGTCCCACCACATACAGGCACCAATAGCATCACTACTGGCTTGCTTCGATTGATTTCTTGTTGCCGCGATAGATCTCGTTAGTGTGCCAGAGCCCTTAACCCTCTCATTTAAACAACATTTTTTTTTATAAATTTTGGTTGATGGAAGAAAACTAAATGCATATTAATTATTTGTGTTTTTGGCAACATATTTATTTGTGTATAACAGTTTTTTTAGTTGATCAAATAAAATAAGATAAAAGTTCAGACAAGGATGACGAACAAAATCTATGCAAGTAATCTTTAAGTAATATTTGTATTTTTTATAGTTTCGATGTTCAAATATAAGTTTTTCTTGACACATATTTTTATATTATTAGGTTAAAACATATATGTAGAGCTTACTACTAAAGTAGTTTATAATAAATTAAAGAAATATTATTTGCAGTAATAATTTATTTTAATTTAAATTAATAATTTGATTTGAATTTTTGACTCGGAGGCATAATGACAATTTGTCCCTCAAACTAAGAAACCTGGTGTAAAGTTTTGTTTGTACACGAGAGCTTTCTTCACAGGACTAAGCTTTTTCATATCTACTCATACTATTCTTCAAACCTGAAAGTAATTACGCATTTTTGGTTGTTACGTTTTTATTGTTGGTTTTTTTACGATGTAATTTATTTTAAAATTAATGTTTTTATGAAGTGAAAACATCCTATAGACCTAGCCGTCAACGCTGTAGGCTTAATGTATCGCTGTAAACAGTTCATAAAAAACCTTTATATATTTTATAGATGTTTGATAACGTTCTACCTTATAAATTTTTACAATTTATTTGATAACAGCGCTCACGCTATTTTTATTACCACTTTACATTTATTTGCATTATTTTAAAATAACTAAGAAAATAAAATAAAAAAAACTCTACAATACTTGGAAGTACATACTGTAATAAACTGTAAAAATACGATTGTTTATGAAAAACTAAAATTCTTCGAACGTATTTATTCATTTTATCGTGTTTTCCAAGAATTCAAATAACAGAGAATTAAAAATATTTAACTATAGAGTAATTATTTATTTGATGAATTCTATTTTATAATTACTTTTTCATTTCGCATTTTTATTTTACGTTTGTGAATAAAAATGTGTTTTGTTGATTTTTATAAAATAACATTCATAACGACTATGGATCGAAAGCTTGTCAGCCTGGTTGCGTATAAGTTAGTGTAGCACATAGCAATCCGAAAAATGCCGTTCGATTCTCACATCTGCCGGATTTATTATAATCCTAAAATGCAGGACTGAATTTATATTAGGTTAAACAATTATATGACAATTAATACTCGTGAAAACATATTAATGTATTTACATTACGGAGATTTATAGACTTTTCTTAACACTGTGAAGATTAGAACGAACATGAACAAATAAAACATTTATTGATTTTAAGGAATTTATTATTAATATAACCAATTTAATTTTTAATATTTATTTTAATAAATTGATTGTATGATATTTTATTTGTAAATTGTTTTTCAAATAAATTAGAATTAGTATTTCGTTCTTCTGATAACCGAGAGGTAAATGCAGAGGTAAATTATAATGCGAATCGCTGAATTGCAAAAAACGCTCTGGAGTTTTAATCTAAGGTAACGTTTAGCATTCTAAATTAAGCAGAATTAAATAAATTCGAATACTAAACGTTACCTTTATTATTATTTATGCGTTCAGAGTGTTTTTGCAACTCGGTGGTTCATATGCAGAACTCGACTTTCAATCAATTTGCGTGAAAATAAAATGTCAGCCTTCATATTTTATAGATTTCTATACTTTACATTCAGACAAAAATCAGGCTGTATATTGAACTGCGTATTATAAATTATGTTTGTACAATTTTTATAATACAATTCATTAAGCACCTTCAGTCAATATTTAAAATATTTTATTCCATTGAAACAATAAAAAAAAAGTCTATTCATTATAAATAATGTTCTAGTACAGTGTACATATTTTAAAAATCTAGCAGACTTAAAATGTTTAAAAAATAAATAGAGGAAAGCTTAGATATAAATATTTTATTATCTTTCATTTCCACGTGAAAACCTTTTAAATTACGTCTTTAAAATAAATATTCTTGTGTATTTATTTTTTGTCATAGCAACGCTTTACTATTTAAAATAATAAAAAATACCTGACTTATTTATATAACCTTGATAATTAGACGTAAGAGTAATTTTTCAAGGATTTACTCAATAAAAAGTTTTAATAATTTATTTATCACATGCTTTGTACAATAATTTATCTGCAAATAAAGCTTTTTCAAGGGGCTTTCAGTTAATGTGGAAAGATATGAAGGTCCTACGGAATATACAGAACAAAATCTATCAAATTTGTTATAAATTTAATTTAACTATAAAAAACTGACTATATTCTACACAATAATTGTGAATATTTGTATAAAACATGTGAAGACGGTATAATTAAAGTCTTTAGTTAATTTATTATAAATATTGTAATACCTTCATTTAAGCTTAATGCTATTTGAGTAAAAATTATAAATCGTTCACAAAGAAATAGAATATAATATGTTTATTATTTTACAGAACAAAGATAATACACACTTCTTTACTTTTGACAAGACAAAGCTTTAAAAAAGATATAATGCGTGAATTTACTTCGAATAAAATTCGACCTAAAAATTTAAATTCCCACGTAAAAACGCCAAATTCGGTTTTTTTTTAAAAGCTCTCTCTCTGTTTTGTGTTCTGATGAAAGGGGGATGAAGTGAAAAAATGCTTGAAAAGAAAAAGAGATACTCGGAACATAACAGAAGCCATCGTGGGTATATACCCTTACTGACAAATCGCACTGTTTTCGCCCAATTTTTCTCGCCGTTTAAGCTTCTGATTTAAATAGGGCAGAGCTTCCAAAAAGCTCACGCCTAAAAGCCTGGTTAGTGAATTGAAAATATTCAGCTCATTTTTCTTTATAAATAAAGTTATATTGTATTGCTGTGTCGAAAATAAAGTTTTCTGAAATGAAATTTTTTTTTTCAATAAAATTAAAGACGTATGTATCACATAAAATAAAAAGAATTCCATCGATCGGAGTTTTAATATAAAAAGAGTTTTTTAATATGTTCCCAGAATTGCATAAAAATCATGAGATAATGTGTTTTTTTTTGTATTTAATGTACATACATGTATTTACAATGCCAGCAACAAAATTTCAGGTAGTCTTATGTTAACAAATTTAAATATTAAAAATACCGAATATTAAAATGGAGATCCTTCACAGCTTTTCCCATAACATAAGATATTTTCCATAACTTATATATTGATAACGTTTTTATGTATACCTTAAAAATAGTTGTGTTAATCTTTACAAATTATTGTATGCAAACTTCCAACACACACATTATTCCGATACCCATTATCAACCAAAAGTTTGTTTTCTAAATATTATACAATTTATTTTTTTTCTAATTTTTGACCATATATGTATATCCAATTATATTTTAATTGCTTCTAAAAGAGATCAATCCTTCATCAATACAATATGGTCCTACAAAAAAATAAAAGATTATCAAGTGAGTTTCTAGGTTTTTCAGTTAATTCAATAATTATCAAGACACTATAATGGAGTTGTATAAAGTTTCCATCTATAGCTATTTTCTATATATATTTCTTCATGACACACGAAGGTTACTATGTTTATCACCTAAGTTATTGCGGGTTAAATTCTCACAGCTGATCTTTGAAATCTAAAGATGCTGAGCTGCGTGTCGAATGGTTGAAAATTGGCTTACAATAAATTATCGTGAAAATCAATTTATCAACATACGTCTTGACAACATTATATACATTGTATCTCTGCAGTGGTCTTCTTCACACTGTTGAGACAAATAATGTTCCAGCTTAAGAGTGTCATGGTACGACGATAATAATGATAATTTATCTTAAAAAGCTTATGAGATCGATTTTGAAAAGGAATTTGGGCACTTATCTAAAATACTTGTAATGTAATTAATTATATTGAAAACAGATACTTACGCCAGGTACTGAGGATGAAGTGGACCAACTTACTACAGCTTACAAGGAACTCGGAGAAAAGGAAGCGGACGGGACAACCCTCTGTCATACTAAAAGTCATGCAGCGGTGCTGGAACTGGCTAGGTCATGTACTGCGAATGCCTCCAAAGAGTCTGGCACCTACTTGTCTCTTATTCCGACCAGTTGGATTCCGGTGACTTGGCGCATGGACGTGACAAGACTGGTAATTACTATCCATAGGATGTACTCAGCAGAATTTAAGAGTACCACTATGACATGCAAGGATGCAAGGCGGCTGGCGGGTGATAAAAAATTCTGGAAGCGTCATATGGTGGCCATATGCTCCGTATAGAGAGTGGATTGGGCAGATAGAGAGATTATGTTTAAATTTTTATAATAATAAGCATAAATAAGCACGTATTTTTATTGTAGATATTATAATTAATACTGAATAA
>JAGVSQ010007333.1:0-15425 GCA_022683975.1 Rhyacophila evoluta
CCAGTATGATTGAAAGAGCTTCACTGACCGCAGTTTCGATGGTGGTTCTCGTATCAGCCTCAACCATTAACAAGGCGTTAAATGCTTTAAATGTTCTATATTATTTTTCTGTATTAATACATTTATTTAATGCTATTGGCACGTTGACTACCACGGAATTTTTCACGATTCCGGTCTAAAGAGCCAATTTGAGTTGATCATGTTTTATTATTAAAAACTTTAATAATAGTACATAGTGAAAAAAAGCTTAAAAATTTTTTTTCCCGAAAAATCGACACGAAACACGTTACTTCTGTCCATTCTGCCAGCACTTTGCTTAGAAGACTGTTTTAAAAATTATCACAATACATAAAAATTCCACTTAATGAGAATGAGTTTAGAGTTGAGCATTTGGAATTCATATAGTTTTCTTCAAAAATTCTATCCTGGTATTATTTTTACTATATCTCCTTATTTAAATACCTAATGAAAGCCCAACATGTTTGCATTTTGAATTAGATTGCTAACATAATATGATAATTTTTTTGCCTCTGTAATTTAAAAAAGTTAAATATTGGAAAATAACTTTTACTGACCATAATATGGTATTATGAATATTCTCAAATTGTATATGGAGTATTGACAAATTAAAATAAAAAAAATCGCTCAACTGGTCAAGTCAAATTGAATTTAGATTTTTGTGCAGGTATAGGATTTAAGCCTTTGGAGATCAATGCCGAAAAGTTATATTAACTAATTTGGTCTACTGAGAAGAGAAGATGACTTACATAATTTTATATATCCAACAGCACCACAGGAATTATACTTTTCTAAGTTTCACTTGACACAGTAAAAATTTCACTGTATGTTTAATTACTGTTTATCTAATTTTTGAAATCGTTGAGAGGATGCACCATGTTGCTTAGCACGCTAACTAAAAACTGAACTAGTATTTTATATCTATTGTCAGTTTTAATAATTGATTACCAGGCGCTAGTAATTTTAGCAGGCTTATGATAAGATTATGTTGATGTCTAATCTTTGAATGAAATGATAAAAATCCTCATCTAGTATAAGAAATATTAGTTTTATAACAGACACTACCGAGTTAAGTCAAGTCATGGAAGAGGGAATTCCCTTTATTTTATAATCATATATGTGCCTTATGTATAAGGTATGGCTTCTCCATGCTTAATTTCTTGTCTTCTCATAAACCAGGACTGGTCAATCTCTCAAAGTTTCCTTTTGTGTGTGGCGTAAAAAAATGAGAAACCATAATTATTGGAAGGAAGTAAAGGCTATAATATATGAGTTCTTATCTTATATATTATGTAAGATATCAAAAAAAATATTGGAACAAAATTTACAATTATTCTTATTTATGTGGGGCCCTTGGAAAATTTTAGGATGTCAATGCGGGAATTTGGCTTAGCTTGGCTTGTCCTAAACCATACCGACAACCTGCGGTTTGTCTTCCAAGATGCTACTTCTCAGTGATCTGACATGTATTGGTCAGGTTGGGTCCAGTCTGAATTATCATAGGTATATTTATTTCACCTGATTATTGGAGACAGATTTAATGAAAGTAATGTTACATGAACAGATTTTATATTAAACTCAAAGTTATTAAAAAGAGTAAATTAATTGTCACTGTATTTTGCCAATTTCACCATTTCATTATCATCACAGTATGAAAGTCATTGAAAACATTAAAATCTTTGTAAAGTTGTAATACTGCAGTTAAACTTGCTCGCTGGTTGGAGTTATAAATGACCGTCAAATACTTATATATATATATATATATATAGTGTGTTAAATTCGAAAATAGCTACACTTTATACTGAAATGGACGAAAGAAGCTGTTGCTAGAGACCAGAGCTTACCTTGAGTCATTACACATATGATAAACGCTTTAAAAAAATTTCAACTCTATCTGTTTCCTTTTTTGGTTTATGGGATTCCAGCAATTGATATGACAGAATTAAGATAAGCTAACGTGAATGGGGAGGAACTAAATAAATTGGTCGATGTTGAAGAATTATAGAGAATCTGTATTCTGTTTGTATACTCAATATAAGTAACAAATATGAAGGGGTTAAAAGCAAAAATGCCATTGTCCATAACAAATTTATTAAAAAGCGACAACATATACTGTGTTAATTTAAAAATATTTATGTCCAAGTTATCTTAATTAATAATAACAGTTAATTTAAACTCGTTCATGCATATAAAAGTATTAAAAGTATGCTGGTATCGAATTTATTTGATTTCCTGTGATATGACTTTGATTGATAGCGTAGGAAGTTTTTGCTTGCGATCCTCTCATATAATTATGGAAGACTCTTCATTTTTAAAACCAGAGAAAAAGTTTGCCTGTGATTGTGGTAAAATTTTTTTAGAACTGGTATTCACTGAATTGGAACTGGTATCAGTTTGCACCTAGGACTTCTAACTGGTATAAACCGCCATATGGCTCTGTTATTATTTTTACCTTTGTTTTATTTAACTCTATTAATATTTATGTGGCACGAGTTTTGTTTATGTAAAATATTGTTATCAGTCATGATCATTGTGACCTTAAAGATGACACTTGAATTTGTTAAAGAAAGTTTAAAGTGACATTGCTTTTCAACTTACTAGTAAATTAATTGATTATCAATAGTCTAGTCTAGCTGATTATCATCGATGATCTATAGATAGTATGTGAAAATATGACAAAATTTTATTGATAAGTTATTTGATCTTATCACAGTATTTGATTTTATTTCACAGTTTTACTTATTTACAACTTCATGTATTTTGTTTGTAGAATAAACAATCTGTTATGGTATGAATGTGTAGCACTTGGATCTCCACAATGATTCTACTTATCTTGACAGATTATTTTCAGCGAGAATTGGAGCATTTAGAATTTTTTATGTTGCTGTCAGATTTGAACCTGCAAACTTTAGCACCAAAGTGTGTATGCTTACCTGGACTATTATGGGAATTCATTATATGGTGAAATAAAAATGTTACAAATAATCCAAACAAAATAACTAGTAAATAAAGAGGGCATTTCCAAAGTGAACTTATTCCACTATGCTAAAATATAAAGAAGAAGACTTTGAACAAGTATTTAACATGCAAACCAATTGAAAAAATCAATTTTTAAAATATTGAAAACAAATAAAAACACTGCAAAACATGTTCTGTGGCTTTTTTTATACAAAAAATACGTGTTCAAAATCTTATCTGTTAAATTTTGACCTAGTGGCATAAGTTCACTTTTGAAATATGCACCTCGAATATTAAAACAATCAATTGTTATTATAACAAATTAAAAAAAGCCTTATCATCTTGTAAATGTTTTTACAATTTCAGGTATAAAATTATTAAGTAAGGTCATATTATTTTGTATTTACTTAAAATCAACACAATAAATTATTTTGTGATTCAGTATTAATTTTACAAGCAACATTTGAAAAGAAAAGCTTTACTTAAATGACCTATGGATAATGTAATTAGATTACCTACTCTTTTTCAATAGTAATCCCTAGATTTGTTGGTATTTTGTTGATCTTTGTTACTTTCTGATAAAACGCAAAATATTTTTATGACTTAGTTCATTTTTCAATAAGTCTGTTATCATTTTAAGTACCCTTCATAAATCTAGCTATATATACAGCTTCTTTTTGGAGTTTATTTATTTTTCCTTACTATTTACCTACTAGGTTTATAAACTGGAATTTCATTTTACACCTTGGATACGTGCCACACAAATTGTGTCAAAAAACATACTGAAATAAAAAATAATGGTGGACAGGTTTCCTTCTATAAAAATCAATGAATATCAAAAAATTAAATTTATTTTTATTTATTGTATATTATTTTTATTAAAAAATCATAACAAAGATAATAGACAAACCCATTTACACATATTTGGTACGACATCGCTTTCGTTACTCGAGATAATTATCCAGACTCGTATAATATTTCTTTTAAAATTTTCGGTTTTACAGAATTTAAAACAAAAGTTTTTTGGGAGTGATGAAGCGCTGTGTTATTTTGAAACCGTGCCAAAAAACGATTCAGTCTAATATTATAAGAAGCCCTTTTAGGCAAAAGATCGTAAGCAGCAATTTGATAGACTGGGAAAAGATCGTAATGAATGCAGCAGCCAAAACCATAATTTATGCATCACGATCTTGGTTCACTAGAATTATTTATTTCATTCTACAACCCAAAAATATTCATACAGAAATCATATTTCTATTATTTAGTTAAATTCATAAATTTAATTTTATCAACGCTGGTGTAAAGGAGAAAGGAAACGAAGAGAGTTATTGTGTAGGACAACTTTTATTGTCTTTTCACTTTTATCTTTGCTGGTGCATTGTTTTTTGTAGGACCAAAAACCTTAATGGTTCACTCAACAAATAAAATATAAAGTAACTCTTGTAGAGTGGCTCTTCTGTACCTTATATTTTGTAAATATGGCAGTCGTTTTTAATAAATGAAATTGTATTGTTATAAAATATACACTAAAACTAGCATAAATTATTTCATACATATAATATAAAAGGCCGGAAAAGAAAAGCTTGAAATGGTCTTGGGAATGTAACCGGGTAAGGCATTCGAGAATCTTTTTTTATTTTAGAATCACAATGGTTTTATTGTTTACCAAGTTATATTTTATTAACATTATTTGGTTATCTCACTCGCAATAAGTTACTTGTAATCAAATATTTTAGGCGTACATGCTAACCTTTATGTTATCGCGGTGACTAATCTTTTTTACTTTTACGTAATACAGTAATTAATGTGATTAAAGTTAATCGAATTATTATAACATATTTAAAATATACTTTACTCTACAATATTTTACTATAAATCCATATATTTTTGATGGCTTAGTTATTTTCCTATATTTTGATTATAGCAATACTGTTTTATTATACCATAGATACAAGAACTTTGACGTTTTGACATTTCACTTCGCGAATGTTTCTCGCGGCATGCCCGCATAATAAAAACACCCTAAAATGTCGAGAGAAAAGAGTGTTTGGTTTGCTGAGGAAATATTACTAGATGCAAAGTTTATAAACTACCAATTAGAAACAGGAGAATTGAGCGCTGTAGAGGAAATGTTACGTGCCGAGGCGCAATTATCGAGAGATTCCGATACCGGCAGACTTCGACCGTAAATATTTTAATCTGTCGTACTGTATTGCTAATTATCATTAATATTACTTGTTGTGTTAGTATGTACTAGAGTTCGTCTGCAATGACTTAATCAGGTTGCAGATATAATTGAATCAACACTTATGGAAATTGTTATTTTACCAATACTAGATATCAATATACATTCCTTAGCGAGAGTTAGTTAACCAAGTTAGAATAAAGTTATCGGAACCGATGATATTGATTTATTTAATGCTTCTCAATAGGCCATGAATATGTTTTGCCATATCGAGTATGATAAATGTTATGGGTAAAGGTGTATTTTACGCTGCTGAATGAACTTATTCACAAAATTTTCGCAAAATTAATGTTTATGTTGGCAGTACTACTTTTAAATATACAATGGCACATGCGCATGACACAGAGACCTCTCATTGTCAATTATTTTCTCAGTTAAATAAAGGATACATGATGCAACACTATATTTTGTGGACCAGTAAAGTCAGGAATAAAAAAAATGGTAAACTGTGTAGTATTTAATTTATTACTTTTTAATCCTATACTAAAACAGGTAGACATAAAGAAATGATAAAAAATCACAATTTACTATTTATGTCATGTTATGTTTATGTTTGTATTATCATGAGATCATCAATTGTTTGTGAAACATTTTTCGATAATAGTGGGTCTCTGCGTTGTGTGCATGCACTATTTTAATTGTCACACTATGCAAGTGTATGTGTGAATAGTGTTGCCAATTTAATCATGTGCATATTTGCGATTAGTTTTATGACTAACTTAATCGACCTAAAATTTACCTTTAGTGAAAATTGTTTAATATTATTTATTTAAATCTTTTCTTTTACAGAAAAAAAGCCTCTGAATATACTATCCGATTAATAGCAGAAGTTCTTCACATAATGAAAGTCGACATCGAGCAACCATCGTACAATTTACTGACACTAGCAGTTGCAGAGCAGTGTCTACGACTTATCAGAAGTTGTGCAGCTTCAGGAATGAAGATACAGACATACATCTCCAAAGATCTGAGCATCCTTGATGATATGCTGTCGATTTTCACTGAATACCAACATCCAACTGAAGAAATCATGAATGAAGAGATATCAAAGAAATTTGACTCGTGCATGGTGGTCTTGACGCAAACCCTAGGCAATTTAGTTGTCAATAATCCATTTAACCAGACAATTATTTGGGATAAATTCGGAACAAATATTTTAAATGCGCTAATTGGACAAAATGAAAAACTAGCTTCTTGCGCTGCTATGATTGTTTATAATATACTTCTAGGACAGCCTAACGTGTTGCCAGACGATGTTTTATTATTAAACGCTCTTGCTTATATGTATAACGATGGCAACTCTGAATTCCCTCATTTGATTATTGAATATTTGATCGGCGTTGAGAACACCTATATCGAAAAGTTATATAATAGGCTAGAACCTGATACTCGCTTATTGATTTTAAACTTGGCATATAACATATTAGTATCTGTAGAGACTCAAGATATTAATGTTTCAGTGAATTTTATTAAATTTATCGCACACGAGTTTAAAGTGAAGTCAGATTGTATCTTAAAAACCGTTGATAAGTATGTGAATTCTATTGAGCCTCAAGAAGTAGTTTATCTTTTGGATATTATCGGAACTGCATCAAGTATGGATGCGTATATGGATTGCTTACAGAGAGATGCGTCATTGTTTATCAACTGTTCATGTAAGTATTACATATCATTTTGTTCTCTTTATTTTCAAAAATCTGATCATTACGAAATGACAAATTAATGAAATTTGATCAATATTGATTTATTTCCAGTTCTTCTTCATGGCATTCATAAATTGGGAAAGCAAGAGGACAATTTTTTCTCTTCAATCCACAAACTCTATCAGTTGGCAGGAAAAACACTTCCAGAGAATATTGAAGAGAATTTGAAAATAACAGAAGAGTCACCCAGTCAAGAAAGACCGCCTGAAGAAGTCGGTAAGCAACATATATGTCCTGTGGTGTAGTAGGGGCAGGGCAGGCGAAGTAGCCGCCCTGTCACTTTTTTGATACGTAGCTTATTTTTCAAGCATATTATTTAACAAGTATTTTGATGTTTAGCGCTTCATATTAACTAACATATGAATTTTAAAATATTACTAAGAACTTTTTTTAAGCATTCAAATCATTATCATGATGAAACATTTTCCTTAATATGCTGAAAAGAAGAAAGGGGGGTAGATTAAAATTAAATGCCACCTTGGTACTTTCTTATTTAGGCTACATAGTATGCATATTATGTCTCTAGTTAGAAATATGTGGTGTATTTATCATAGATATAATCATAAAAATATGTAAATAAAAGTATGATTTTTTTCATGGTTACGATACGTTTTAATGACAGTATGGAAAGTAACATGAATTAGATATAATGATGTTGCATTGAAATAGTCAATTATATCATAATATAAATCTATTAAATCTCAGTTGGTCTGTTTATAATGTAAGTGTATCAAGTGAAAAATCTATAGAAAACCACAACATAATGAGGGATTCCATTGCAATGTGATTCATGTGTGTTATATATATTTAAATTATTTTTTTATTTATATCATGCTTGTTCCCAAAGTGAAGGATATGTATCTACACAGTGTGAAGGTATCCACTCCAAAAGTGGAGTATATGGATCTCCGCAATGCGAAGATGTCTTGACAGATTAATTTCACGAGAATTGTTTGTCAAACAATTGCTCAACCCAATAGGCATCCAGTTCTGCATTTTCAGATTTAAAAAAAACTGACAGATGGGGAATCGAACCCGCATTCCTTGAATTGCTAGGCGCGCACGCCAACAAGCACGCTAACTTAAATAGTTTTGTATTAAAAAATAAATACAAAAAGAGTGAAAACTATATATTGTTCGCACACTGTAATATGAATTATGACATAAAATAGTATATCTGTCTTCACAGTGGATATATATATAATATATATTACTAATCTGTCTTCCATGAATTAATGTGTGTAATGAAATATTAAGCTGTCATAAATCAGTTTGCTGAAGTAATGTTACGCAATTAGATACAAAATATATATTTTTTTTTCTTGTAGGTAGCGTGAAGAAATGTGATTCCTCAGATATGCTGCAGGGGGTTGAAACAGTTTCAGAGTGCACCGAGTCAGAAAGCAGCGAACAATATTTTGAATGTACTGACCAATCGCCATATGTTGACAAAGTAGAAACGAAAACTGCAATAGAAAAAGATCTTCAGACACAAATTGATTTTGTGGAAAATAAATCCCAAGAACCATTGCCTGTTAACATAATCCCGGTAATAGCGGATACACTTGGCATTAATTTTTCCAGACAGGGGAGCGTTGATAGAAAAGTTTCAGACGCATGCAAGATTGATGAAGGTTTAATCAAAGTTGCATTTGCGAAGAACATTAAACCGGATGTTGGTGGCGATTCTATATCAAGTTCAAATATTTTACCAGGCAAAATTGAACCATGCATCAATAAGATTTTGAGTAGGAAAGTTAGCCTGGATCACAAGATTGATATTTTGGATGAAATGGAACCGCCGTTGATAACAGATTCACCAGAAGAAGCCAAACCCGGTGATGCTATTGAAAGTGTGGCAATGGCTCAACCGTTGATTACAGATGGTATTATCCGTAAAGACAGTCTTGCCGGACAAATTACTACTATCATTCCGTCTAGTACACAAAGTGACGTCCATATGAGTAGACAACAGAGTGTAGAGCATGCCATCGAAGCTTCAGAAACAGCAATCAGAGAAATGACTTCTGAAATAAATTTAGTGGACCCTAATGAAACTAATCAAATCATTGACCAGCCTGCCAATATGCAGAGAATGGAACCTGTACAAGAAGTTGTTTCTCCAGAACCACCAAATACTGTTTCAAATACCGAAACCGAAGCTCCTGTAGCACCCATTTTATCTCCGAAAGTATCTTCTGAGCCGATTCCTGTGAAAAAGAGCCAAAATGTGTCAGCTGAATTTGATTTGAGTGAGCAACTTCAAAAGATATTAGGTATTTCTGCCGATAAAGCAATGCGAACAGACAGTTTAGATTTTTCTAAGGATGTTCACAGTGTTCAAAATATTCACCAAAAAGTGGAAACGCAGCCAATTCTTTCACAGTCTCTTAATTTAACACCTTCGCAAAATCCAGAGCCTACTCCTTCAGTTCAAAAGACTCAGAAGATACGAATGAATATTCCAAATGTGAAAATCGATTCACCTGATAATCATAAGACAAAGTTGGGAGCTTTCGATAGCACAGGCCCAAAACGATTGACGTCTGTTGTGGAAAGCGTTGAGCAGCACGTTGCTTTCGGATTTAAAGCCACACTTATTCGGACTCTTGGAAATTTATGTTGGAAGAATGGAATTAATAAAAGACAGGTAAGACTAATTATTGATGTAATCAAAAATAAGTAAAAGTGAAGCTTACTTGAAAATACATGAAACTGAAATTAGCCAAAAGTAAATCAGTATGAATTAATTGAAAGGATACTAAAGTTAAAAAAAACATTTTATTTTATTTCTAATTAATCAATGATAATTCAACTCAAATATTACATTAAAAGTACTATATTTGCTTTCCCTACTTTGTTGTAATCAGTTTTTTAAGATATCAGTCTCATTATTACGAAATTTTGCTTGTTAAAAAAATATTGATAAATGTGATAGAATTATTGTTTATTGAAGTGTGTATTTGTATTTTAGGTCCGAGACTTGGATCTAATACCATTGTTCATGGACTGCTGCAATATAGATGCAAGAAATCCATGTATCCTTTTTGTTGTTAATTTTTTATTTGAATAATTAATTCAATTTGGGGAATATGTCTAAACTTGCAACACTAGCTTGGTCATATCCGATAAGTAATGTTAAATGTAATCTACTATTGTTATTTGAAGAATTCATGATATCTTACAAAGAAATTTAGTTTTAGCGATGAACAAGTATATAATTTATGATCCAAACCAAATTTAAACATACAATTGTAGCAAAGATAAAATTGACTCTTTCATTTTCTACACTTGGATTGTCTGCAATCCCAACTATTTAAATGAATGAAAAAAAATTGTGTTGCCATGATGCACTCAAATCAAATGCAGACAAAACATTCAACAAAATAAGGTTTTAAAATATAACTTGGTAAAACTAGAGTGGAATGAGCTATTCTTTTGATTTGTAATGATTTCCTTAATTTATGAAACTGACAGTAATTATGCAGTGGGTGATTTTGGCTGTAAGAAATTTTTGTGAAAATTGTCCAGAAAATCAAGTGAGTACTTTATAAATTCAATTATTATTTACATAACTAATTTTATATAATGCTCATCCCTAGTTTAAAGCCATGATATGGACAATAACTATTGATAATGTTTCTGTTTACTTTTTTAGGAAATTATCGCTTCATTATCCTTACGGGAACCTGTAGACAATGAACTATTGAAAGAGATGGGTCTCACATTGCAAAAGGATACAGTGACTAAAGGAATTAGAGTAGTTCCTTTGAATCCTAAACAATAATCTCTTTGCCAAATAAAAATATTTATGCTCCATAACATTTGTTTTATTTTGTTTAGTTTCCTTGTAAAAATTCATTGCTATTTTTAATAATTAATTGTGAATTATTCACATTAATACATTATAGTCTGCACTGCATTAAACTTCGCTTACTCCGAGCGAATTTTGCAAAAAAATGCGAAAAAACACCTCGGTACAATTGATATAACTTATAAACCAGTAGAAATATTAAAATAAAATTTAAAGGATGGTTTTAATATAAGACTTACCCTGAAAATTAGAAATAGTGAAAAATATGATACGAGCTCTCTCTAGAAAGATCGAAAACACTTCGACCTGGAGGATGCTGAAGTGATTAAATGATCGCTTGCATTCAACTCCTTTGTTGATGGAATTGACTTCTAAATATCATCTCTAATATGGATGTCATCAAACTTTTTAACGCTAATATGTAAAATTTAAGGGATGGTCAATGTAAGACCCACCAAAATAAGCCTTAGTCCTTAGACTCTGTGCAAACCTTAGTCTGTGTTCAAAATTAATATATGACCTAGTTTTATATTAAGAAAACACGGTAGTTCCTATTAAAATTGTAAATGTGTTCAAAATAATTTGTTATTTAAATATACCGCCATCTATGTTTTATTAAAAAACTACATACTTTATAGTGACTTGTCTACCGGATAATAGATGATGCTAGTAAGAAATATTGTTAAAATTCTTTGCCAAATTGAAAATTATTTAATTGGAAAATTGTAAAGGAATTTCCCAATGATGTTCCTCTACGGAAATGTTTTGACTGTGATATCACACCTTATTTTTTTTTTTTGGATAAATTGTGTGGGAAAAAGAATTTTGCAATTATGTAAATCTTGTAGTACAAAAAATGTGGAGATGTCATCGATGAAAAAACTATTTGTATTAAAGGCCACACATTCAAAAGATTGTGAGAACATGGGATGTTAAGTGTACATTAGAAATACATAGTAGAATAGGGGAAAATTGGAGATTGTTTTGTAGAACCAAGGAAATGTATAAATATTTGGGAAGTATTCTAAACATATTATATTTGAAAGAAGATATTTCTGTACTAAAATGATTTTATATTGAGTGAGTACGTCTAATGAACAAAAAAAAATGTAATTAAGTTGGAAGGGGAAACATCGCAAATCAGAGGACGAGAAACTCCAACTCTGGGTCAGATATAATAAAAGAATTATTACGTAGGGCCACACTGAAAGTTTTGCACTTCTGAACACTCATAAATATTATATTATATTTGAATTTCGAATGTTGTTTTCAAAATTCAAAGACTTTTGTTTATGGAATGCAATAGTTTTTATGCGGAAAATCGCTTGGCAACTTTTTAGTAGTCGATGTTTACATTTCGTACTGAAAATGGATTTAACGCGGAAAGATTTTAAAGCGATGATTTTTTATGGTTTAAAAGTTTTCTTTCTCCGCAAAAGTGCAGTGTTTGCTTTCAAAATGTTTTTGGGGTTGAAGCACCACATTTGAGCACTGTGAGCTTGTGTTTCACTCCATCATGAGATTAGTGAAAGTCATCCGTCCAACTGTAGTCACTGGAAAAAATGTGGCTTCTACTAGAGAGAGGTTGTAATGGATCATCAAATGGAAAATTCAATGGATCGCCTATGAAAAAAATTGTGAAAAGTTTCGGATCGATCTGAGTTAAACTAAAATGATCTTACGAGTCAAAAGTCATGAAGCTTTGTTGCCGCTGGATTATGAACTTAAATCAAACTAGAATTCGTGTTAATTGGGGTAAAAAATGTTGCTGAAGTTTGGCTATGGACGTTTGAATACTGTTTATGACATCGCAACCGGAGACGAAAGATAGATTTATTGTTACGATCATGGAAAAAACAACAGTTCTGTTAATGGGTGTTTGAAGATGAAAATAGACCAACAAATTTGCGAGAAGACAGAAACGTTGGCAAAAAATGATCGAGTTTTATCTCTCAAACGGGTTGTGTTTTTACTGTGCTTCTAGAAGAACAAAGAACAGTGAGTGTTGAGTTGTGCACAAACATTTGCTTGTCCAGTGTTCTCGAAAAAATACCCGAGAATCCGTATTATTTTGCACCACGACAATAGTTCTTCTTACCTCACGAAAAATATAAAGACAGTTTTGTGTTCTGAGAACGTGAAGCTCGTAACCAATTCCGCTCACAGCCCAGACCTCATACCCTGTGTCTTTTTTCCCTTCCAAAATCAAAGATTTGATGAGAGGTTTCACATTTACGGTGCCAAAATAGGTAGCGATGGTTTTCAACCAACACATCGAAAATACGCCCTAAGAGTGGACATTTTGCTTTAAAATTTGGTTTAAGTGATTGAAGAAGTGTTTAAAATATAGCGGAAAATATTGAAAAGCAATGCATATATAAGTTTCGTTGTGAATTTATGCGTTACGCAAAACTTTCAGTATCTCCCATCTATGATCATCATTATCAACCAAAATCTCCTAAAAAAACCGCTATTTATACTCTTAGTACCCTACATAGATGTAAAGAGCAGTGAAGTGCGAACAATTTACAACTAACAAAAGGGAAAAAAGGGCCAGAAAAGTCGTCCGAAAATTCGTTGAGGTGAGTGCATAAATACAATTAGTGAGAGAATATTATACATTTGTAAAAATTTGTATTCCTTTACCAAGCTTTAACTCTGGACTATTAATCGCCAAAGATATTATTAAATAAACGTATCATAGCGTGAATATACATAAATATATTGGTTTGAATGTTGTTTCAATAGTAAAAATAATTTTAACGTGTTGTGCATAACAGTTCGTATATTGTATAAGTTCGAAAGAGCCCGGTTATATATTATATTATATTTTACACACTTAAAGAATAATATATTCTTTCTTTTATTAACTAATCGATAATAAAAACATGACAAATACGTTTTCGATTACACATATACATATATTTTGTGATAATTTTAGCCGAGAAACAGTGGCGTAGCTACATATTCCGCGCCTTAGACTAAGTAAAATCGTAACGATGCATGGTTTCTGTTTTATATGTAAAAACACGTTGGTAACTTTTAAAATTTTGATCAAGACCCGATCGTGTAATATAGTCCAGGCCTAGTGCTATTAATAAGTATGCTTTCTTGTTTTTTTAGCTTTCACGATAACTAAAATTTGCCCCCCCCCTCCCCCCAACGTCGTGTTGTAAATTTTCTCATTATGATACAAGTCTTTAAAATATCACTCATCTCGCGCCCTGAAATCAAGTCCATGTGGTTACCTTTTTTCAGATCTCGCGCAAAATAAAATTCTCTATTTTTGAAAGTTTGCATTTTCGATTACGGCACTTCCACAGTTCGTATGTTAGGAGCTAGGTTTCGCTAGAGGATAGGTTTCGTTGCTTTTGCCGCTCCTTACATGATACCGCGTGAGGCGACCGCGTCTTTGACTCGTAGCACGCCACAGTTCTGGTCCCTCCCCGTGTTTTGTGCGCCTGAAGTAGCTGCTCAAACTGCTCCTCGATAGCTACGCCACTGCCGAGAAAGTAAAGTTATATGTAATATAAGAAATGTTTTTAAAATTCTTGGAAATTAAATAATAATTTTAAATTGCACGCGAACGTATTAAAGTCCTTATGAAACATATTAATAATAATCGATTGGCTGATTAAAATACAGGGCTATTTTGGGCTCTCTGACTCTTTTTGTGTGACACCAATGATCAAACAAAGACATCGATCGAGAATGGAAAGACGTTAAGTAAAAATAATACGACACAAATGTATTTTTCGCCAAGGAACAGTAAGAAATATATCTTTAGTGAAATAATAAAAAAATAGTACAATATTTTCCGAGAAGATTGCGTTGTTAGTTGATTCATAAAATAATCGAACAACAATGAATATGCGGGTAATTAGTTCATATTTATACAACATCGTGATTCCTGAAATATTATATTTGCTTTCTTATGTTGTAAAGCCATCACTAATGATGGCATGTAGATCGTAGACCGCCCCGAGACAGGACACAAAAGAAAATTCATCCTTTTAATAAGTAGTCAAGTACTCATTTTGTAGAACGATCCGCGATACTTGGCGTCGTCCCAATTAAAAAAAAATTGTAATTTGTTAAGTTTTTTTTCTATATATCGATGGTCATAAGTTGACAACACGTTTCATACGTTTGGAGAACCAAAAAATCTTATAAAAAATGAGTTTTTTTAATAAAGCTCATTCGCAGTATCACACTTACGCCAACGATATATTCTCTTACATCTATTCTAATCATTGATTATGCTTTGAGATTATTTTTGCTTTCAAAAACTTTAGTGATGGGTTTTGGTTACAACTTTAAAATAACAGCAATTGTCAATATGACGCAGATATAATAGAAACTATACCTAATGTTATCATTCGATATTGGATAAGATTTAGAATCATTTTAATGTATCTAAAAAGGAGTGTAATTCTCCGTTTATTATATTAAAAAATAACACAGGTAGCTGATTGGAGTTATGAAATATTGAATTTAAATATATTGAAATAACCAAATAGAAATTTTATTTAATACTATTTGAATTATGTTAAACATAATTATTTTGGGAGCATTGGTCGATTAATGAAATTGAATACTTACATATTTTCTAAATATTAATATATTATCTACATGTCTCCCCGGCTAGCGTAGTTGGTAGCGTGCGCGCCAAGCAATCCGGGGAATG
>JAGVSQ010007334.1:0-15425 GCA_022683975.1 Rhyacophila evoluta
TGGAGGCGGCACGTGGTGTCCATATGCTCCACTTAGGGAGCGAACATGGAAGAAGTTGAAATTGAATTACAACTAGTTTTTCAGTAGAGAGGGAAATCATCTTATGAAAATATTTCACGGTAAAAGTTTTAATTATAGACAAACATCAAGTAAGTTTGCTCGAATTCATAGATATATAGTTGAATTTGTTTTTGAATCGAATGTCACATACTTGAAGCGTGTGCTACGTGTTATGTTAAATGTCAACGCTTTTGAGTTAGATTTAAACCAACAATAATAACGATAATTCACGAACAAACACACGCCATGTCGGCAAACATTTGTGTATTAACATTTTGGGATAGTTTCCAAACTGAAATAATGTAAACATGTCATGAGATAGCATACGTCTATCACACAATATTGATCGAGACAACACTAATAGTAATTATTAACGTTCACCACAACTTCTATGTCAATTGAATATGATGATCTCGAAACAAAGTAACGTACTATTTATCATATTTCATATTAATAACGGTATTCATATTTTTCTTAAGTTTTCACATGTTTTATTAATTCATTTACATGCTGTAACAGTATACATACACATACTGTTGTCATACCAACATCTTAAAAAACACTAAGGGAAATAACGAAGAAAATATAATGATAAGTCAATACCGCGATGAATTTTTCCGGTAAATGGATTCCTCAGAGCAAAAGATTGAATTTGGTTTATCGTGAAAAACCATTATGTTAAATATAATATGTTAATGTATGCGCTAATATTAATTAGACGAAAACCAGTACAATATCTGAAAATACTGAGGGGATTTAATTTTAAGCCAGACACGATTTGAAATGTTTACATTTCCGCATCTATATTGTCATTCATGACCTAGGTTCGGTATATTGTTTGAAGTACGAATTTTATACATCATGTGTATATAAAAAACAAGGAATACAAAAATCAGTGAAACTAGTTAAATGCAAGTTTTTAATGATTTTTATCATTGTTATACAACTGTAAACGTTTTTCAAACAATATTTAAATAATACGGTTTCGTTACCCACAGAATTACGTGAAAATTTCGCCGAGAAACATTTTATACGTACGTTGGATAAAAATAATTTAAATTAAAAATCCCAACCTCATCAACGTTGGTAATCATAACTGCCGAGTTATAAGCTATAAGAAAAATACGATGCCAGAAAATTCACAGGTTAAAAAAACACAGATCAAAAAAAAAACCCCCCGAAGGGTTACAATAATTAATTTTCTTTGCGACACGTTTTCAAAGGTAAACCCTTCGAGCTTTTCGACGAGAGAGGAACGTTTTTATATTTAAACATAAATTTTATATATTATATTTCAAATTTCGGGTTTATTTATGGAGGGTTTTTTTGGTTCGTTATGCTGACACAGTAGTGTGTGTGTATGCTTTTAAAGTTCTTAAGTAAAATTCTTTCTCTATTTTTGCTTTTAAACATTGCGTAAGTTAACTGTGTAAAATACTTACGACACCGAAATGATACATTTTTGGCGTTCACAGAATTATCACGAACGTTAATAAATTGCTAAGTAAATACGTAAAGCAGTTTGGATAAAAAGTCACGCAATGATCAATGAACCGTCAATCGTTACATTTAGAATACATTATATAGCAATCACATGGCATTGAAAAATATACCGTTGCTTTTAATCTTAGGTGTAATACACAAAACGTATATTTTTAACACGTATTTAAAAATATAAAAATTTAGATAACTTAATAAACATGATATGCATATTAACCGTTTTTCCAGAAAAAAAAAGTTTCTACTTGGCCTATTTATATTGTACAAACGGTGATAATTGGCGGAATCATTTTGAAGTGCAATATACATTATACAAGTAATTCATACCACGCGTATTACAAAAATAACGTCAAACATAAAAACAGTTAACAGTAAATTCTACACACACAAAGATAACATTTAAAGAGATATTTTTTTTTGTAACATCGTTGTACTCAGATTAATAACGAATATTGCAACAAAAATAAATTTATTTATATAATGACAGTTAAATCTTTAACATAGTGCTGGAGGTCCTTATTTCTTCGATAGACGAAGACACCAATGATTCTAGATAACCTGTACACGCATATCGCATATATATGATAGTATTTTTATGTCACTGTCGGCGATTGGTGCATTTATAAGACTCGAACATAGCATGACATCCGCAATGACTATCGAGTAATCTTTATAAATATACGTAATAGACGTTGTAAAATATAACACTTAGTGATTGACTTAATAAACGCTTTCCGTCTGTTTACATTGTAATGAGTTGTACGCATGGAATAATTGGGCGGTAACTAAAGATTTTAAGTGGGCATGCCGCAACTATAAATTCAGGAATAGAGAAAAAGACACGGATAGCTGTGGGCCATCAATACGATTGCCACTCGCTCGTGTGGTAAATCTACTGGAGACAATCTTGGCCTTTTGGTTATTATCTTCTTCAAATAGCGAGCGAATCAATACAATTCGTCATATTTTCAAATATAACAATACTGCCCTACTAAGGAAGAACACAGCGACTTAAATTTAAACTATTTCTTTTTAGTGGCAATTAATTTTGAGAAAGCAAAACGGCTTAAACAAAGACTTAAACTATCATATCGAGGGTATACTGACAGAAACCAAAAACACGTTACGAGATGATCGGTTTTAAAGAATTAATTCGATAGATAAATAATAAATCTAGATAATTTAATAATGAAGGTATAATAAAATGTGACATAGCAATGTATTTTTAAGCCACGTATGATTTATATTTACTATAAGGTAGTATGTACAATTTTAAACAGTTTGTTATTTAAACCAAAAAACCATCAAACATTGAATTAATGCGCTGTCAGTAATTTTCGATTCAAAACTGCACAGTATGCATATATCCACTCGAATATTAAACAGTTAACTGTTTAGTGAACCAAACGTTTAAACAAATAAATAAACAGTAAACGAAAATAATATTTTTTGTGTAATTAATGGATAGACAGTGTGTATATCATAATATATCACAGGATCTGAGTAAAAATCTATACTGAATGCTAAATAATAATATAAAACAAAAGCCATTAGATTATTTTAAATTACGCGACACTTAATATGAAATTCCAATTACAAGATCATTAAGGAGGCGGATAAGCAACGATTTGTTTTTGAATTTAGAATGCCTGTTCAACAAACAAGACGGAGATTTTCAAATTCGAAATCGTGACGTAATCATGGAAATTTACCTATTCTATCCCCTAAGAAAGACATCAAGATAGATTTGGTTTTTAGTAAATAGCCCGCTGTGAAAAATATTGATGATATAATAAATTTGACATTTTACTAATATAATCGGATGGATATTGATTACCAAAACGAATGCCAATAGAGGAAAGAAAAACATTAAAACATAAAAATAACAAGAGATCTCTCAAATAGACAAAAGTGATTTTTGAAATCGATACCTACAACATGAAGCGAGCGAAAGGAATTCCTTCGTGTTAAGTGATTGGATGAAAATAATATAGTGTTTCTAGCCCAAATAAAAAAAAACAGTTCCATTACAATTGTAGTCAAAATCATTTTTTCATCCGCGAAGACTGGTCGTGTTTGTTCGAATCGTCTTCAAATAATAAGAAATGGTTGTACACCTGTTTAATTTACTCTGCCCCAAAGGTGGGACATATGGATCTCTAAAGGGTCAAAATGAACATTTAGAAATAGAGTATGGACGTGACGACTTATTTTGGCAGATTTTTTTCACCAAATTACTCAACCGATTGGGCATCCAGTCCAGTATCTTTGGATATTTTTTATCGATGCAAAATGAGACATATATGCAAAATAGAACGTAAAATCATAGGTGGTTGAACTTCATATTTTACTGGCGAAAGCTAGAAGTCACCGAAAACAATACGAGATTTCTGAGGAACAAATCTACATTAGTTGATATCAAACTAGACCTGAATAATTAAATTAGGTATAAACATAAGAAACTAAATACATATTAATACACTTAGTTGCTAAGAATTTTGTACGCCTTTTCAAAAAATGATTTATGAAAGGCGTGAATGCAACGGCTCCTTTGTTCGCAAATGAAGGCGTTCATGAAATTCATTCGACACGCCATGTTTCGTTGTTGTTGAGAACGTTTCACATTTTGATTCTGATAAAAAATAAAAATAAAATGGTCTTATTTAGTTATAAACATTTATTTATGATTTCATAGTGATGGAATAAATATCGGTAATAATTGAAACTACGCAGATTTATATTTAGCAGTTATTATTTTTCGGATACGAGTTATACCTTAGATTGGGGCAAATGTATGCGCCGCGATCGGAATTTTTCGGTGGAGCGGTCTCTACTTGCCCGAATCGATCCGCGCTCATTTTTCCCGCCGAAGCTCGCTAAAAGGGAAAACAACTTCTAGCGTCACACAAAAAAACTGCGCGCCAAAAAGAGACGGCGGCGAAAACAGAAGAGCGAAGATTGCATTCAACAATTCTATTGCAGCGTGCATGAAAACAGCACGTCGCGAGTGTTGGGTACATGTAACACATACGCGCGAGCACGTTTTAGAAAGAGACAACGCAACGTGCGCCTTGCGCCACAAGCGGAACGGAAGGAAAAATGCATTACACCAGGGACGCATTAGAACATTACACTGCCGATTATACAATATTATTTTATATAACTACGTTGGGCGTATAAATTGTATATAAAATAGCACAAGGTTTCGGGAAGCATTTGAGTGGTCTAAGTCTGACTTATCAATTGATAATAACAAGAATATTCACCACTGTATATATACATCCACACAATATGTGGGAAACATAATTTTTGTGAAACCACCAAACATCAGCGTCTGGCTATTTCCAGGCGAATCATATAATAAAAAAAATCTATAGCAATAATAATCAGCCACTTAACTTTATGAAAATGATTCATTATTGTATACTATATATATTTGTCTAATCCTCAAAAGTGAGGATAAATTTTGAGCTCAATATATAGGTCACCAACTAGACAAACTAGAAATCGAACAAAATATATTACATATACGAAAGATTTGCATAAATACTTTTGAATGCGCCAATATAGTATTACTCCATAATATCAGTGTACATATTTATAAAAAAAAATCTTGATAGTGAAAATAGAGGTGGCCATATAAACTTCATCGAAAGTAAAGATTTAAAAAACTGGAGTCGAATAAAAGTTAATGATTGTGGCATCAGCTTGACCCGTAACTGCCTTCGCGCGACCCCGATTGCAAGCGATGTGCAAATATGGAAATGCCCGCCGCGACCCTGACTCGAACGGTTGCCGTTTTCCGTTGCACTTTGACGTTTGCCGAACGAAAGGGACGGGAGACGGCGCATCACTTCGCATCTGGCGAAGGGTTTTCGCGCTGTCAACGTGACAGGATAAAATTAGACCGCGGTTGAGTCCATGTGGGCGGCGGGGGGCGCGCGCGACCTGTTCGGCCACTATCCATTATAATATAACCGGCATTTTACTATTTGAATTTTCGAATATCGACGAATGCGCCGTTCGTGATTTACGATATCGCACATGGACAATCGTGATATTCGCCGCAGCGTGAGGTCAGAAAGGGGAAGTAGTAAATCTGTCATTACTTTTGATTGAATATCATATTTAAAATACGAATTGGATTCTGAATATTAAGCAGGTAATAAACCAGACAAATGATTATTTACGAGATGGAGTATATAATAATGAATAACACTTGTGTCACATTGATATTATTTATCGAATAGCAGATAGACTACAAAATATCCGAATAGACGTTATTTATAATATAAACATGACTACGTTTTTAATTATTGGTTTATACTCGTTCTTCAATTCATTACATAATTTTGACAACATTTCTATGTATAATTCAACCGAATTACAATAATGTAACCGAAAAAAAATGTTGATTAACATTTCGGTTCATGCACCATTTTCAGAACAGTGTTGAAGATAATAAATATAATAGTATGGCTATGGGATTACGTTACTCAGATAAGGACATCTACACTTTTATAATTATGAGCGTGACAGTAGCATGACCGAAAAACTATAAATAAATATATTCATACATGAATTATATGTAGTATTGTATTGTACAATAGACAACAGTACAATTATTAGACTATTTAAAAATTACGAGCTGTGAGTCAATTTTACAATGAAGCCGTCTAGTTAATTAAAATATAATTTGGTAGATTTACCTTGTTATCGTAATATAAGAATTACTTATAATCTTATATTGCGATATAAGAATTACAACGTTCATACCTGAAAAAAAAGAAAACGGACCGATTAAAAAAAATGTCAATTTAAGATTAAAAGTCTTCGTGATATTGCCAATAAAATACATACAGAAAATTTAAATCTATAAAACATGGAATTAATAAAATAATATTTTCATAGTCAGTACTCCAATACCATATTCATAGCCGAGAATTTTTGACTTCTAAATACTACAATCCAAATATTCAATACAAGCCATTAGGATCTTAGCCCTTTACAAAAATAATATGTGAATAATAAATACACATAATTGAATATTCATGCAAACAGTACTAATAAAATTGAAATCTCCAATTCGGTATAATCGGAAATCTGTAGACAGAATGATTACGATACACTACCAATGTACGTAAGAATTGTATGCAACAATCTAAATCACGACGTGTTTTTGTTTCGTCATACAGACAATGCATGCGGATTACTTTAAGCTTTACGAGATAATAAATTAGTGTTACCATAATATTTTCCTGCCTGAAGAACGACGTTTTCAGTGAAATAATTGATTACTCACGTTAGATCGTAAGAAAAATCAGATCCATTCAAGGAAGGTAGTCATTGGTGATCAACGAATATAAAACGGTACACAAGAAATTATTGATGCAATTAAAACCATGTAAAAGGAATCAGGAATCAAATCAGACATCATATAATTCTTTATCACTTAAAATGGAATAAAAAATCCAGAATTTAAATGTATTTCATCAATACTGTTTCATAAACGGAAATTTATATATGGAATTTATATTGACATATTCATCGGGTGAGGTTAATTCATTAAAAAATATATTATCAAATCGATATATTTATAAGACTTACACGTGCCCCATTTTTTACAACTTTTTAATGTCGTGTATTTCTTTGATATCGGCCAATAAGCACTATATACAAACAATAAACATAGATACAAAAATACAGATAAGACGGACACCTGTCATAAACAAACAGGCAGAAGAAAACTTTGTCTAAATATGGAAAATCATCAAATAATATCACATCGACACTGGCTAGTTCTACAAGTCGGGTAAAAAATCCACCAAGCGAAATACAAAATGACAAGGCCGTTGCTTTTTGATAGCATTATAATTGCCCCGTCTAAAACAAGTCGTTACTGTGAACGGCTGCCTGTAAACCGAATCGCTCAACTAAAAACGACAACAAACCAGGGTTTTCTCACTACTCTGGGGTATATAAAAATAAGTCTTGTCATTTCATATGTCAATTTTATGGCATAGTTTTTTTGATTCTTTTAATTGAGTAATCAAAGAGAAACAACTAATTTATGAGTTATAATAACTATTTACTCATAGCAATGGAAATGACATAATCGATAACTTCGTAGAATGAGATCTATATTACATATATTATCCATAAATTATTGATAAAGGCTAGATATCGATTCATTCGCTTACATCATTATAAGAAACATCTTCGTTATTTTCATAAGTAACCCAAAATAATTTATTTGCATTTGTGGCTGAGCTGGGTATTAAGAAACAAATGGCCTATTGCAAACAAGTGGTCGATATTATTGCAAAATATGGTTTGGAACGAGAATCATGAATGACTACAATAACTTCTTAAACTTAATCTTATAGTTGTAATAATATTTCATAGTACTTGGTGGAAATTTACCTTTGACTAAAATTATTTCAATTTTTCCGATATTTATAAATAGTTCCATTTTGATTTCCGTTATTTCACCGTTTTGATTTCAATATTATTTTACTCTCTTTTATATTTCCCTTTATCTTGTAATGTATATAAATTGGAAAAACTCATTGTGATATGGTATATCGTAACCTGATCTTCCAAAATATAGGAGTAAAATGATAGTTTCGTCGATGTATATTATTTAGGATAGGTTTATTTTTTAGCATATTATAACCGTAGATACAAACATATTTTCTGTAAATAAAAATATAATATTATGGTTCAAAACCACTGGATAAATACATTAGTTAATAGTTAACACAATTGCGAATATTTGCCTTGTTTTTTCCTCTCACAGAAAAAAAAACAAAACAGATTTTCAGTTAATAACGTAATCGAGTGTTCTGAAGCGGTAAAAGAACCTCTAATTATAATGTTATTACAGGTGAGACATGCTATCAGCAAAAACACGAAATTTCAATAGAATCAGTACTCGATATGATGTGGCAACTTCAAAATAAATACCAAATCATCATGGTTTTACGAAGATAAGAATGACAGCATGCGATAATTGATAGAGTTTCCGATGATTAAGAACAACTGATGACGGTATATAGCAGTGCTGTACATATATACAACTAAAAATCCTTAAAATTTAGAGTCTAACAATAATGTTGAGCTTCAACTATTGAATTTAATGATTATTATGGACTTGCATTAGCAAATGTTAATGCTCACACTACGACAAGGTGCCAGAAATTATAGATAGCCAATTTAGAACGTATGCGTACACACGTTTACGGTCGTCAATAAAATTGCTAGGCATTATATTTTATTTGCAAGTCGTTACCCAGCGAGATTTCTCGCGGTCTCCGGCCGGGCCTACTCGCCCAGTCGCTCGGTAGGTATGTATGTACTATATTATTATAATGAACAACAATGAAAACGTGCACGGAATAAGCTCAATACCTATGTTAATATAAAGAAAAATATTTTTCACAAATTAAGTACGCTTTTCAGAGTGAAGTAGGCATGATGGCAGTTGACATGAAAAATACTCTGTATTTATAGCATTAGGCGCACCGTGTCGAGCAGCCTTCCCCTGTAATGACCGTGAATAGAGAAAATTACCGAAACTAATCCGCCATTATTGTAATAGCCGCTGTTATAGTTCGACAACTGTACTCGGTCGCCATGGATTACTTTTTCATCTTATTGTACAGTTTCTACGACAGAAGTCAGCACTCGGTGACTTCAACGAATGAAAACACTATCGAGTCACGTAATTTATTTTTTATCGATTTTAAAGCGATCACCATACCGAGCCCTTTTCGGCAGAAGATCGTAAGCGACAATTTGATGGACTGTCAAATGGTCGTAAGGAATGCAGCAGCCGAAGTCATAAATTATATCACGATCTTTTGCCAGTCCATCAAGTTACCGCTTACGATTGATTATCTACCGATATGGTCTCAAGTAGTATCAGTCCCAAATTAACATCGACTTGACTTCATCAGATCGATAATATCGAATGGTTGCCATCGAGAACAATACTAATATTTTTATTTAAATTTGGACGTACACTAAAATATTACCATTTGTTGTCGATTGAATATCTTTATAATTAATTATTTTATTCCATAAAATAGTTATAACCGAGTTAGGCATATAATAGGGAAGATGATATAAGAGTACTATATAATATATTATAATATTAATAAATTATAGAATTATCATCGAATATGGAAGGATAGGTGTATGTGACTTGAGATAATAAAAACTATGATAAGATAGTCGTTAACAGAGTGGACCTTCCTTCAGGCAGACGTACGATATCGTCATTTGACTGTCATGTTTTCCAGTACGCATATATTATGGTCGAGGAGCATAGACGATAAATAAAGCATTTTGTAAAAACATCCAGTCTTTCGAGTTTTCAGCTTATGGATTGCAAGCTATATATATGTTGGGAAGACATACTAAGATACCGAATGGCGGAAGGCTGTAGTTGTTCTATACAGTAGAAATAAGACCGCCGAAATGTTTTGATACGCGTGATACTAGGTGATACGAACCATCTCCCGCGGTTTTACACATAAGGAAACAGTATACGCAGAACTAAAAAAGCACATCAAATTTTGCACAATTTTATTATTCTGATCGGCATCCTCAAAAATTGAAATCGCTTTCGCGAAGTAGGCGGGAGCAGAAGAAAATTAATTAACTTAGGGTTTCTCGTATGACAAAGACTTTTTATCTGGAAACTGAAGGAGATATAGTGTTATATTAATTAGGATCCGTAGAATGCGGAAGTCTTTCGTATAAATATATTCGTAATATTTGTGTAGATCATTCGTACTATACTATTACAGAACAACGCATTCTTAGTTTACGTTGTAGAGTAGATATAAATTGGACAGGGGAGAGGGGATCGTTACAAAAAAAGATACGGTGAACGTTGCCGTATTTCAGCGGTGCACTAATACCGTTGCACGATTTAATGGTCCAACAGTAATCGGCAATAAAACGAACAAATAAATGTCGCCCGGAGCACTTTAACCGCAAATTTTATTATTTAATTTAGTTTTTGCTGCAACGCGATCTGATCTTTGGACCTTGCGGTAACAGGGCAAGGCGAATGGGCATATAACAAGCGAAGCAAGTCGGCAGTTTGACTTCGCGACAATGCGTGTCGTAAATAGAAAACAAATATTTTTAATAGAAATAATGCTACAAAAAATAATTACTTCCCCAAGTTATCTTGCAAGGAAAGCGTATTGAAACCTTATTCCTTACATAATTACGTAACTATTTAAATGAACCTAATTTCACAATTTATAGATACCGTGCGTTTAACAATAATAAAAAATAATCGGGTATCTAAGTTGGTTGGATTGATTAAACTATAAGAAATAGGTTTATGTTCCTTGGAAATATACTAAGACATTTTAACAATTTCTTCTAATTAATCAAATTAAATTTACACATAAAATAAAGTCGTGCTTGCGCATACAAGGGTTAATACGAAAAGACGAAATCAGAGCTATATAAAACCTTTCAAACATCAAATCAAAATATTTAATTTTCAACTGTTACTATATCACTGAACGTATTGTCTGAACAAAAAAAAATGAAGATTGTTTTAGGGTATTTTTTACACTAGTAATTTTATCCGTGTGGTTAAAATTCACATAACACTGCATAATAAAATTAAAACTATAATATGTTAGTTGTGATATTCGATCTACGTACATTACGATATCCAAATTTACTAGTACAATAGTACAGTCCAATCAGAGTCGAATATACAAACAAAAGCAAGGTTACAAAATAAAGAGATACTAGTCCACAGATTAATTTTATATTTGCTGTTACAATATGACTCATTTCCTATCCCATTAAATTATCGATATATTCCGTGTTACAAAAAGTTATTTAAATGAAAACCGTAAAAAACCATGGTCAAACAGACAACGCGTTCATGAATAAACGTACTACATACTATCTAATCTACCGTTTTGATAGCTTGGAATAACGATGAGTATGCCAAGTTAAGTTTACATTTAATTAACTCAAAGTAAAATATAAAACTATGATTATTTTCTAGCAAAGTTTATATTTCCATTCAATACAGTTGATTCAAAGTATTTTAGTAAACTTCATCGGGCTAATATTTTGGAATAATTTATTTTTTGCGTATTTTAAGAACATATAACAAATTTTAATAAACAATTCATGAGAAATTAAAACACTAAAAACAAAAATAATATAACAAAAACTTCAATTACTGCTGTTTTAAATTTGGCATGGTCGTTCCAATGTAATTAATATGTTCGTCGTTATTACTGATTCCCAATGAAATCTTTTTACGTGAAAACTCATTCAACCCTTCAATAAAACGTTGATCTCGGCTAATTACGTTTTTGACCTGTAAAACAAGTCCAAATTATTGTCAAGTCTACGGCAAATAAACTCCGGGGTGCGAAATTAATTGACACGATTCCATATAATAATAATCATTATCGTTAGTCAAAAAACGGGCGATTCGCTTTTAATTCGGCACCACCGAACGGATAATTTGATTTGATAACATAATTTGGAACATTCAAATAAACGAGCGTAATGGGTGGGGGGAAATGGTTTGCGGCGGGGGAGAAAAGCGGGTGGGGTTTCAAATAATCGAATCGAGCGCAAAAACGGCAAGCAGGGTTTTGCATTGCAGGCAAGTGAAGAAAAACGTTTTTCAGCGGAAGAGAACTCCCTCACCCCATTTTCTCACTCCAATGGCCCCGCGAAAAGCTGCTTTAATAGCGCCCCCCAGTGACTCCCGTCGCGTGCGGTGGTTAATTGAAGCTTAATTAAAGGGGAAGCTTCCGGAGTTTGAGTACGGCCCTGTTACCGGGAGACCCACAATGCTATGATAGTGACTAACTATTGCACAAAGCCAAGGTACTTTCATATTGTATTACATTATTAATTTACCGTTCGCCACAAAGATGGAATGGCTTTTTATAATGAATAACTATTCAATTTATTGATTATTATATCGCTTCATCTATTGAATTTATCATTCTATAGAAGAATCATCTCATATTATAAACTATAAACAATTCGTCATGGGACAAATCTTGTCAGTGGCATTTATGATACAAAGGGAAATAAATAACCATCGGTTGACGATTTTTAAAAATCAATTCATTTTACATTTTACTGTCAATAATCGATTAATGGACACATACATGTATAATAAGAGATTACGCTATGAAAATACTTTCTGGGTACCACTTTTCACCTTAAGGAATGTGGACGTCGATAAGTTTGCCAACTGAATTTCTCATAAACAATACTCGAAGCGGTGGCCATGAGCTACGTATGGCAACAGATAGAGAAAAAAGCTTCCTTTATAGAAGTATAGAATTGAGCCTTGAAGTCACTAATGACTTTTTATTATTGGCGTGGGTGTGATTGACATCGTTTCTTTCTATAATCCAATATACATAATGAAGGCCTCTACGACTTTCAATAATGATAATTTAAAATCGGGCATTATACTATTACAAAGACATTTGGATTGGAATCCATCAATACCTGTCGCACGTTTCTAACATTTGTCTTTGTTCTTGCGGACGGTAAATATAAAACTGCTCCAATCGAATTTATTAAATCTCAATGCTCAATGCATTCATCATTTGATTTAGGTTTTGACAGGCGGGTCAGCGTAGTGAGCAATCTCACGAAGCTGAAGGCCACTTTCAAAAATGAGCCTCGATGTTTGTCACTTTACTTCTTATCCACACTACATGGTAATCCACCTGAAGCATATAAAAATAACTTTATTACTAATATTAGAAAGGTATCCTTAAACCTTTCAGGCTTTAAAAACAAACTATATCGTACCACAATCGCAATAACGAGTACTCACACATTACACAAGCATTAATATGGAAATTGTATCGAATCCTACTGCAGTTATAATTTGGCTTTGGTCGTTGAAAAACTACACTGACCCCGTAAGTGACAGTGAAATATGAAATTATTATAATTCTTCAGAACCACTGACCATCCAGGTGGATCGCCCATCCCAACTCTTATCATTTCAAGCTTTTTCGTGGTATCTTGTCGCAGTGAATAATGGATCGATTACCAGCTGCTAAAGATTCTGTAAAAAAACTCTTGGCACATCAAATAACAAAACTTACACGTCGATGTCTTCGTGCCTTCTATCAAAATTTACTGTACAGAGTATAAAAATGTGTCATCTTCGACCTTCAGACATCGATATATTTTTAATTGTGGTGTAAATGTGTAACTAATGAGGGAAACCATAACACACCGAAGGCAAAAAAACTATAATTTCTTATCAACTAAAACAGTTCTATCAAAATCAGAATATTATTATGGTTGAACTTCCGTGGTATCTTCGGAGTCTAAAATTGGAACTATCGATAGCAGAATACTTATACACTGAATTGTCGAAGAAGTAAAACACTAAAAGGAGTCTAAGCTAATTCAAAAAAGTACTAGCATTAGTAAATCTGTGAAATACGCTGATTTTGATCTGAGCAAAATATTCATACAGTATGCTGAATTGAAAACCCTATTTCCCAACACAGTTGTCTGCACTTTGCTGGAATCGGCTGCACAGCGGCGCATGTAGCCGTCAAAATGCCGTTCGCAGAATTTTCCATCACCGGCGCCTCTCAATATCAGGTGATTTAAATAAAAACTCCATAGTATTATCGACAGATGAAATTTCAACACAAAACAAGTGATCTATAATAATTTAATATTGTAAGTAATACAAGTAAGATTGCATACAGCACCGGGAACATGTTTGTGATATATTTTCAATTAAGTTTACTTTGAGTCTACGGATATTTCCGTTTTTAGCAAAAGAAAAACGCACTTCAATTTATAGTATAATTTGCCTTAATTTTGGTTTGATAGAAGATTTTTTTTTTGTAATTTTCCTAAAATGTTACAGTTTTCCGTATATATATATATCTACGAATATATTGCTAAATTTACATTCTCCATTAAGTTTCCCATACATTGGTAAATTTGTACCAGACAGAATGGATGGATCGGACTGGATCATATATTACACAATAATATTAAAACATGCCATGGTTTTAAAGATTGAAAACTTGATATTCGGGAAAGATCTAATTATTGTTATCATTCAAAATAAATGCATGGAATAAACAACACAAGAATATATTATCCATAAAATGGGATAACACAGGTTAATAACAAAAATTAGCTAACATTTTAAGCTTATTATTGATTTTATTTTTCAACCGTAAGACTACGTTCTACACCGCAAAACTGCTTCAAGTCTAGTATAACACTAGTTTTTTTCGTATTTTAAAAATAGATCAACACTCAGATAAAAGGGTACAATCCATTTCGAAAGTAACATCGCACTACTGTGTTGGTGAGTAAATATGAATTGTGCTTTGTGCATACGCTCCAAGCCCAGGCGATCAAACGATACAATGGCAATTGAGATTCGATCGTGCAACTGAAATCGGTTTTCTAAATAGATTTGTATACCAATAGCGCAATATACGTATATGTATAATATATTGTTAGCCCAACATCTGACGTAACTTACGAAATAGCACAATGGGGGAAACGACTATTTAACGTTGATAAATCGCACGTACTGTTTGTTGTAGAGATCGGGCGAATTTTCCCAACTTAGAGGGATGCGGGGAAAACTATATCACTGGCAATATGAAAGACGTACTCCAAAATCTTCACAATTGAATCGGTACAAATTTCATTTATAAATAAATATTATGAGCATTTACATAATACACAATAAAACAAGGTTTAGCTCACTTATAATACTTAGTTTATTAATAGATAATTAATTAATATTTTCGACTGATGGTGCTTGATGGAAATTGATTTTAAAT
>JAGVSQ010007336.1:0-15424 GCA_022683975.1 Rhyacophila evoluta
ACCAAAGTTTTTCAAAGACTCACATATGAGTCCCCGGGTCTTAATCTGTTAAGATATCCACGATGTGCAAAGCTATCATGACAGATTGTTTTTATGGAGAATCGGTGGTCAGTCAATTGATCAACTCATCGTGAAATTTGAATTGGCAAATTTCATCACAAAATCATGCACGGTTATCATTTTAACCTTCTTATTTAATTCATACCATTAATTATAAACTTATAGTATAAAGCGATCCAAGTAAATTGTTACATTATCCGGTTTATATATATTTTAAAAATATTCGGTATGGCAACATTCTTTACAAGACAACTTATTCATAAAAAAACAATGTGTATTGAGTTGGGAATATCTCAACAGGCACATGCAACATTTTCTATGCTGATAACTTAATGGTAGTCTACTCATCGGATGACGTCGGAAACATATGACAAAATTGGTCATCTTACGTTCATTACAGTTCCAACACTTGTGCAGTTCGGCCTTGTTCCCAACGTGTTTCATTCGCCAATTTGCCTTTCACGTGTTCTAATTCAATATTATATTTTAAAAAATGGCATCATTTTGTATTAGAGTATTATTATTAGATCAAACCTTGATCTGGTATTTGACGTCATATTTAAATCTTTAATTTTTGTACGATTCACAAGTTAAGTACTGAACGCTCAAGGCTGAGAGAATAATGAATGTATAAAAAAATAAAGATTTAATAATTATTACGCTATTGAAAATGAAACAAAATAGGAACATTACTAACGGCGTATATACATTAATTGCAGACCTATTCAAATTTAAATATATATATTTATATAAAGCTGTATGTAACACGGCGCTTGAAAGTTTAGAAAAACTCTGATAAGAAAATATTTATTTTTCATAATATGACTCTTATATTACATATAGCTAGGTCACTATAAACTCGGTCAGTATTTCAACAAATAAAATACTAGTTTACAAGAATGTTATATTATCAAAGTTAATATCTCAAGAGACGTATAGGAATGCTTCGATGAAACAGTTCTGGAGGAGAGTGAGTGGTATAGAACTAACGTATAACATAAAAGCTAGCCTGAAAATACTTCTACAAACTGACCGTTGAATATTTGTTTAGTGCAATTTCGTATAGCAGAGATTACAATAGATGTCTATCCAATTTAAATAATGTTACTAGACAATTTTTCAGGTTTGGATATCATATCTATAAACATTAATTTTACTGGTGATCTATGTAATTATATATATAAAGAACGTGCTTCATTAGTCCATTTATTATTCCAATATTTGGCTGTATACAATAGTATCAATATCTTGTAAATCATAGGTGATGATGTTTAATGTTGAAAGTAAAACAGTTGACCTAGAAATGGCAGTTCAAATAACGTGTGAAAAATTCACATTCTTACTATTTACCGTTTTAGAGAACTTTTTGTGACAGGGAGACACACACAAGTATTTTCTGTTTTATAGCACAAATAATAGCGCGTTACAATTAACTTTTGCCGATTGCTAAGTATGGTTACTATTCTGAAAGATAATCATATATCTATCAAATACATGTATATTTAAAATTGAATTCTCATATGATTGTATGGTGATTGATGACCACCATGCGGCAAATGTGCGGCAAATTTTTCGGCGTCACTTCCCTACGCCTTTTAAATCATGGTGTTATTTTTCATCGACCCCGAAATATGACATATCGTGGAAAATATAAAATATGGTTCGAAGTAAAATGATGACTAATACTATACGCTGATAACGAATCAGTTTGGTCGAGTTTTCAAGAAAGAGACGGCGCGATAGCAATATGCGCCCTCTCGTACGTACTCTTGATAAACTATTTCTTTTTGTTTGTAGCAATTGAATAGTATGATTTAGCATTTTTACTCTTTCTTTGTAGTCAATAGCTTTATCCAATTTTGAATTGAACCAAAGTTCAAAATTTTATCTATCATTGGAGTTTTTCAAAAATCATCAATTGAGGATAATATAGTATATATAGGATATATATATAATAACTATAGGAATAATTATTAGTTTTGTCAAAAGCTTCTTTCGTTGTTGTGATAACATTTTAAAATTACATTATCTATTTTATATGCGTAAAACATCGGAGAGCGCAATCACTTGGAATCACAACCGAAAAAGCTATCGACAATATAATATGTCTGTGAAGTTAAAAATTAATATAAGCTTAATAAATAAGACTGGTGAAATACAATAGGAACAAAACTTAGAATACTGTTTTAATAGTACATAACAATTAAAAAATAATAATATTATAGTCTAGAGCCTTATTTGCTCTCTATTTGTGGGTATGGCCGCCAAATGGCGTCTCTAGGATTCTCTGTCACCTGCCAGTCACTTTACATTCTACTGTACATTATCTATATTTACAGTATCTTTAAATTCCACCGAGCACATCCTGCGGATAGTACCCGACAGTCTTTCAAGATGCCGGAATCCAATCAGTCGAAGGAAGATACAAGTAGGATTCAAATTGTCTGTAGGCATCCGCAATATGTGTGGTAGCCAATTACAGCGCCGTCTCATGAATTTTAACGTATATTTTTATATAAAATATTAAAATGAATTTCTGTATACATAAATATCATGAAAAAATCAAAGATTCCATTTACGAGTAGTCACAAGCATTTTTTATAGACGAAATCGACACGAGTTCAGAAAAGGAACAGTAAAAAGAACCCTGAAGTACAGTGGAACGGTCCCAAGAGGTTTTCCACTTTCGGGAAATGCATCTCCAGATACTCTGCGAGATATTTTCTTTTTTATTTCCACTGAAACGTCTGGGCGAACGTTTACTCGGATGGGAAAATATATTGCGACGAGGACGAGGCAAAAAGATTGCCTCGGACAAGTGACTTTATATTATCTTGTCTGAAACAACTACAGATAATGTTTATTTGTTTCCCCGAGTACCGGCGTAAAACATACAAGAACTCAATGCGGTGATACAAAATGAATAACACATTTTACAATCTACATAAAAAGGGGTACGCCAGATAAAGCACTTTGTAGAATTGTTCACCATATCTTAGTCCAATGGAAAACGATGAAACTCACTGCGTTGACTGTTCACTCATTGCTAACACATTACATTAAAATATTTGTTACGAAAATATAATTTTACTATATAAACCAAATACTTTCACACGCTATAAAATTTAATTTTTTTTTAAATTTAATTTAATTTCCGGATTAAAATTTATTTTCTACACTTATTCATGATATTAGCTCCGATTTGTAGAATCCAAACAATTTTGGCTATATTTGATGAGTCGATTATTATAGCTATCTTAATTTGTACAAGTTATTTTTTATAAATTTTAATTTACAATTAAAGGACGAACTTTGATAATGCATACATTAACTATTCCATGTATGCGCTGTCAAACATTTCAGTTAAAATAGACGCGAGAGAATATTAAATTTAACCTAACCGAAAGTAAACTAAAAAATATAAAAGGACTACGTGTAAATTTTAGTAAAGTCATACAATTCTACAACTAAAAAAACTGTATTCTAGAAAGTATCCGTGTATGTCTCAGATCCGGTCTCTAATTTTTTTTGAATCACTGTAATATCTTTGTAATTGTGAGATGGAATCGATCACAACGCCCAACTCACAAATTAAAATAAATAGATACATGAACATAATACTTAGCAATTCTGAATTTAAAATCAATTTCCATCGAGCACCATCAGTCGACAATATTAATTATAATACTTAGCAATGTATGCTTCAACTAAAACTCACAATAGTGAATTTAATACTAAGAATTTAATACTTTAACTGTAACACATATTTGTATAAATCTTCCAATATTGTCCGCTCCAAAATGATTTTCTACTATGCCAAGATTTCGATTGGTTGTCAGGCAATCAGCTATACCATAAGGCATCCACCCTTGAACCTTTTAATTATCTGTCAATGTAAATTATTATATTTTGGATATTAATTAATATTTGCTTATAACATGTGTTGATTGATAAACGTGTGATGAGAAAAGAGACTAATGTGCTAGGTATGTGAATATTATCATTAATTTATTGAATATATTTACATATGCTTCATTATCCCAGGAAGTGATAATATTGTGATATAAAGGTTATCTTGGAAAGAAATTGTTTAAGCTAAGTTTAAAAACCGACCTTCAATATTAACCGTTTGATTGAAATAAGGATTCAAACTTGGTAAATATTATTACTATCCCATTAAATTGGCCGCAATAAATTGACTGTGAAATTGTTTTTGAATATGTTTAGGCAGAGTTGAACCAATTTGAAACACGCCTGTAGAACACAATTAGATAAAAAGCGTACAAAAGTACTTTTCATAATGTGTTCAATTTATTTTTACCATTAATATATATACGTGTATATTTATATTACATTTCAAATAAATTAGATCAGATTAAGTTCGTAAAATATATTATGCTATACAGTAACGTTGTGCATTGAGTGCAGAAATACTTGTGTTTACCTTTTGGCAAGCAGTGAAGGTAAGCCGCGAAGTTTTCTAGGCACTCTGGTTTTATACCTGGAAAAAAAGAAAGAACAATGTTAATAATATTCAATTAAGTAACGACGTCTGCAAAATGGAAAGGTGACCGCTCAAGCTATGCCGCGTGACGTTGTTGTAATGAGAGGGTATTGAGCTAAGGAATAATGATTCATAATATCGATCGGTATGGAGTCCTTACTTATTATAAGAGGATTGCTGTTAAATGTCTATGACTGCAGTTCGTGATAGTAACTTCCACGTCACGTACCATCTTCACAAACTGCTCCAAAACCACTTCTTAAAGCTTTTTTTTAGGTACTAGGACTTTTTTTATATAATATAATAAATTAAGTATTTAAATTAATTATTATGAAAAATGATAATTCGAAATATATCACGGTGTATTCAGAATAGTGTAATGTTCAGTATAAAGTGTTAAAAGAATTGCATTTGTAAGAATATGTCCAAAAATGTACTATGTTTTAGTATTTACTATTTTGAAGTTAATATCTGTAATATAAGTATAAACAATACATATTTTATGATGATAAATGGACCGATAAACCATTTTGTAGGGTGACTGCATGGCCTTTCTAAATGTATTGTATATGACAGTAAGAAAAGGCCAGAAAGATAGTAAATATAAATAATGTAACACGAAGAAAACATCGTTCATCAAAGTTCAATTTGAATTTATTAAAAATTCATAATCACTCACTCAAAGAAGAAGGAAAAAAGCTGTGCTTGAAAAAAAAGCTCTCGTGTGTGGCAAAGTGAAAAATACCGCCAAGGGTAAGCGGGCATTTTTCTCCGGGGATTTCCTCGCGTTCTTTTTCCCGCCTTGCGCGCCGACACCTCATTAACTGACGTAGTTGGTCTCATAAAGGACTTGTCAGCCTACTGCCGGGATATTATTTTTAAAGCCTATACACTTATCGTGTTCTTTGCACTTGCCTGCACTTGAGGGGCGCAAAAGCTTCAGGAATATTACTTTTAAAATGTTTAATTAAATTATTCCATCCAACTATACTAATTTTTATTTAGAATTAAATGTCAAATAACACAATCATTTAGTCATTAAGTATAACAAGACAATAAATGTACCAGTTTATTGTAGTTATCTAGAATATATTCAAATAATGTTCACTGTATATACTATGATTTGAATGTTAAAATTATACTACAATCAAGCAATATTTTTATACTTTTAACCGCGTTAAAGTACAAACATTCTTTCATGGAACGTGTTATTTCAAAACCGTGCAAAAAATCCAAAGAAAAAAAGAATTGGCTATACTAAAAATGATTGTCTGTTATATTAAATGGTAATTTTTTGATAAAAGATCTTCATTGATTGTATAAAACTTTCACTGAGAAATTGACGGCTTAAAATAATATACAGAGCTGGACTAATAATTTTTCCCCGAGTCCCCGCGGACAGAATTAATGAGGCCGGCTATGCAAATTTAAAAAAATATATTCGCCCGCTTCCGATCGCAAAGTAGAGATCCCCGAGGAGTCTGGTTAAACATCTTAACGCAATTAGTTTATTTTAAATTTATTCAACACAATTAGTGAGAAGCTAACTACGACAATTGGGTGCAAAGATAAAGATTTTTTTATTGTTTTATCTAAAAAACAATGTTTTTTACCGTAATGTTTGTTTTTCGCTCCATAAATTAGTGCTAATCTAAGCAAGTCGTTTAGAAAAAATCTGTGAAGTGGTTACATACACATTTTAAAATGTACACAAATCTTATTTGAATTATTATAATTTCTTTGTTTAAAAAATGTGTTATTCATATAAAACAAGTATTCTTCAGAATTTTCAGAATTCTTTTATCATTTTCGGGATAATAATTAAATTGGTATATTTCAATGAAAATCCGCTTGTTGTTTTTCCACATTCAGAAGATGAGAAAGGATCCTACATCATTTTTTCCTAAAAATCCACAGCCTTATACCCTTCTTAGTATCTCTATCTGTCCTTAAACGTGCAAATCAACAAGAAGTTCAGATATATATCTCGAAAGTTTGGTGATTTTTGATGACCACTTCAGCTAGTTCCTTTGAGTTTTGTTTTTACTATAAGTTGAAATGGGTAAACTAATTTTTTCATAGAATAATATTAATGTACAAAAAACAGTCACTTAGCACAAGTTAACCAAATATCATTCTAATGAAATATATTTTTTAAAGTTAGTTATTTACATCTTAAAATGATACTATGCCTAAAATTATAATTCTCTACAGCCTGTAAGGTTTTATTTCTTTATTATATACTTTATTAATATATTAATTGTGATTTGAATTCCGAGAGAAAGATTGCTAAAAATATTGTCTATATAAGCGATGTGTTGATAAACTAAAGCTTTGATAATTTAGAGGGCAATGAGTAAAATTTCGACATAAACAATTTAAAGTGGAAAGGGCTGAAAAAGCTCCCTTCAGAAAGTCAGTTGTCATTTAAAAGGATGGTGACAATGATAATGTTATGCTTTAAATTTGAGGGTGTACTTTATTCAGATTTACGGTAGAATTATAGTACTTACATATCTCGTTTTATTAAAGTAAATTTCATCATGATAGTGCCATGTTTAAAAGTGCTGTAAACTAGGAGATACGGTGTACAGTTACGTTACGAAATGGTACAGGGTGACTGTCAAAATTATTACTAGCAACTCACTGCCGAGTTGTTTTACACTTAATCGTTGAAAATGTCCAAGCCAACATAAAGGAAAAGACGCAATTGCTTTAACGCTACGATAAAAGCAAACAATTGGTCGAAATTATGAGATAATCCTTATTTTTCTCAAGTAAAAAGTCGAACCATTTTTTTATCCAAAAGGCCGAAGGATAATTCAAGAAATTCTTTTATGAACCGCAAAGTAGTCGTGCTCGACAAAAAAGTCAATAGTTGGGTCGCACACTGGAAATTAAAATGGCTTAAATAAATTGTAGCAAAAAACGAAAGGTACATTTAAGACAGAAAAAAAGATATGTTTACTTAATGTAAAAGTATTAATTTAATACCCATATAAAATAAGTAATATATTATTTTTACATAAAATAAATCATACATTGATTGTGAACAAAAATCCCAGCTAAGGCCCCAGAGCTTCAATAAAAAAAGTTTCACACTTCTTGCAAGCGTAAATATTGTTCGTTATATTATTGACACTTCATGTCTCGATAGATAATTACGTAGCAACAGGAACGCTTTTGTATTTTTACATTATTTTTAAGTGACAAATCTTAGTTTGATAAAATTTTTGATGTATTTGAAAAAAACACAATTACAAAAAAAGAAGCCTAATGAAGAATGAGAAAATTATCTATCAAATGTCATATGCGCCGTCTCTTTGCACTAATAGATTAGTGGTTAAGTTATGATTTTGGTTGATTAAATTTGTTTGTGGCTTAATGTGGGCATTTAAATACATAAGTTCGCCTTAATATTCCATTGTTAAGTACGCTTAATTTGGTGACGGAGGCTGCAATGTTGAATCGTACAGTTGCATAAAGGTTTTTTACACACGTCTGTACAATTGGAATGAGCTGAGTAAACGGCTGATAACTAACAAGCGTGAAAGCGTGATCTGTCAAGCTATATGTTCATATCGTGCATATCATTTACATGCTTTACATTTCGAATAGACGTAGTTAAGTGCCGTCCCATCAAACATAAGTTACTAATTAATGTTAACGCAAAAATAGTATTAAATCAGATTAAATAATTGATTAATATCATATCCACCAAAATACGTATTATTTTTACCAATCCATTCCGTAAGTGGAGCATGTTGATCTACACACTGAGAAGGTCTCCAGTCCGAAAGTCGAGTGCATGTAAAGACATGTCTTGACAAATTAATTTTCACGATAATTGATTGTCAGACAATTAATTTCTCAACTTAATGGGCATACAGTCCTGGGTTTTAAACTTTTTAAACATCCATCGGAGGTGGGAATCAAATCCGCTAACCTCTACACTGGGGAGACAAAATACGATATTAAATTGAGTGTATCCACAAGCTTCATATTCGTATTGGATATGGTCAAAAAATATTTTTAAGTTTTTTATGGTGTAGTAGTTGTGAGATATGACAATAGTAATGAGAATATATAATACAACTACGGTATAGAAGCATCCATAAGTCAGTGTGAGATTTCCTTTACGTGGACTCAAAAAAGTCTGATTTACATTTTGATTATAGCGGCGAAGATCGTTTGCAAAAAGTTAAATTAACTTTTGGATCGACACAAAAAGTTACGCGACGCGTCGTGTAAAAAACGGAAATAATTAAAAAAAAAAAAAAACTTCGAAACCAAAATCCGCGACCACTGATTTACAATTTAAATTTATTATAGAAGAGATGGATTTGCGCTATCTGTCAAATTGTCCTTCGTTTATTTGCATAGTGATTTAATTTGTTATGCATATCTTGATTATATATGTATATTTGCAATTCACTGTTGTATTTTTTATTTCATAAAAAAAACAGAGTTAATAATGAGTTTCCATATTTCAAACCAGACATTCAGCTGTCAAATTATAATTAGGCTATAATGCATACATTGCAATTAAAATATTTTGTAAAATCAGTGTGAAATATGTTCTACGATTGAACCTGTTTTTTGATCATGCTAAACTTTCCGTGTCAAAACAATTACTAGGAATTGAAATTGAACTTTGATATACACATTAAGAGACGAAAACGAAGAGGGGCGGAATTATGAACAGTGAACTATATAATCTAAAAAAATATTCATGACTGCCAAAACATTTTATTTTTGCTACAATAGTAATCTTTTTAATAGACTTTATGAAGATCTGTAAAAAAGTTTTATTTCTATTGAGCAGTCTTACATCTCATTTACATACTTATAAAACAAATACGATAAAATAAAACTATATCATAACCACAAATTGCAAATAAAAAAATATTTCACGGTGAGATACACAGTTAGAGAATCACTGAATCTTTTTTTAATACGAATAGAATCAACATTTTCAAAGTACTCTAAAAATAACACTCTCAGAATGAGTACGTTCAATTTTCTCGAATGGGAATATTTATACGGAGGTTTTAAAATATCGAATTAAGACAAAAAAAAAACTTAGCAAACTCTACTTCCAAATTGAGTTTTTTAGAAAAAAATGTGTAATTTTTCGAATATAAGTGTAACTTAGAAAAATAAAATAACTATTTATAGAATTTAATAAATGTATTTTCAGTACATATTTACTATTTTTAAGAAGAAAACAATGCATCACGGATGAAATCAGTCAACAATATAATGAATGATTAGTTAATTTAGTTAGTAGGGATTACAATTAATGAGTTAATAAAGTGAATTTGTGAACGTGCACTTGGCTCATCTACGTATTGCGGATGCTTTAAGAGAATTTGAGCCTGGCTTGCCTGAAATACAGAGTCCCAGTGAAAAGGCTCAGTCAAGCAAATTTCACCGTCCTGTAGGGCTACTAAGTATAATTAATACTGTCGTAGAGAATATATTCTATGGGTTACTGACATGACTTGGAGTATACAAGACTACTGACTAGCGGCAGGAATTGTTGAGATACACTTAATGATCCAACAGGAAGTAAAACTATGTTAAAACTATAATATATAATTAATCTAAAAGAAAAAGAATTTGATAATTTACAACTTTTTATGTATTTCTAAGAAGTAGCATTGCTTGCACTTGGCCCTATGTGGCCATATGTTGAACTTAATTATACACATGTTTTTTAATTTATAAAAAATCGATAATAGGTACAAATTTATTATCTAATCGATTGGTTGATCGCGATAAAAGTTATTGATACCCCTTCTATATGCAATATGAAAGAATCATAGGGAGCATTATGTTTATAAGTTGAATTGTGCCGCAAGCTATGCTGTTTTTATCGAAATTCCGTTTATATAGGAATACAATTTTATGTCATATTTAAAAAAATCCCTTTACAGTTTAATTTAAGGTGCAATGTGTGGGTGGAATAAAAAATGAGGTGCACCCTCATAATTTGGTTTTCCTTTATTCCGATGTGATTTCAGTATATATTGTTACAATAGCCAGTACTCCATACAGGCCAATTTTCGATTTACTTCCTAGAGTATTAAGCGAAAATATTCTCCAATCCACAATGTTCCATAAAATAATGAAAAGAAAAGTTATAATCTTACTTGATTTAATAGTACGTATTAATTGTTTATTCCCGAGTCCTTCGTCTATAGATTTATATTATACAACAGAAAATATATGTGTGTATATATCTGGCATCATATTTTTTATTTTATTTTTAAATGCATCACACGTCTAAACTCGAATGAGCTCTGAGCAGTTTGCTAATAACTTATACTCATGCATAATAAATAATATATCAGTAAAAATCTTCACATTAAAGAGATCCCTGATGCGTCATGTGTAGTATGTTGTGTCGGAAATAGTATTGATTAATATTAAATTATATCCTGCGGATACAACTGTCAAAAGTGTGAAAGCTCATTACAATTAATATTTAATAACAATTTTATATTACAGTCATTCTCTTTGAGAGTTTATCCGATCTCATTAAATCAATTATACATTTTATATGTTTCTTTTTATGTCTGAATATTATTGTTTAGTTGGCTCACAGCAATAATTTAACGATCGAAGTAGTTTTCGGTGTATTCACTCTATTGCGCGGAGTGCATCATCCATCAAGAGCTGTCAGCAATGGATGTATCTGACAAATGAATATATATTACATTTTCAATATTTTCCGATGACTTCTCATCAGATATAATAAAATCCCGTTTATTAATGATATAATTTTGTTGTACCATGTTATGTATATGCCCCTTATTAATTTGACATTTCAAAGTTATTTAGATGTACCTAAAAATGTCACAAGAAAATATGACAAGTTCATTCGGATCTGAGACCTACACTGCAAAATACATAGTTCTTCTATTTTGTATTTATATCTACGGGAAAAATGTCATTAGTAAGCTACTTTACGAATAAATCGTTAAAATTTATTTTCATATCAAGATACTCGCAAAAACAAATATTAAAATAACTAAAAAAAATAACTTACACTATGTTGTAAAATGTTCAAAAATGGATTTATCAAATTTATACTTTAACGCATCGATAAAGTGTATAACTGGTTGAACCGTTCGATACTAACATGTCCTGGAAAAATTCAATAAAATTGACTGTCAAAAGAAATTAATGTAAGAATATATTCAACAACAAGAATAAACAGTGATTATAACGTTACTCTTTCAATTCATTCACGATAGGCTGAAATCTTAAAGTCGATTTAAAATTCACTTTATTAACCATGGCATGACAGAGAATAATAAATGAATGTAAAAACAACAATTGTAATGTTTCTTTATACACTAAAAAAAGTCTTGAAGGTAAACTATTTATTTAAAAAAATATTAGGACTTTCTTTAAATTAATGTATGAATTGATATATTTTAAGATATATATATATTGATTTAATCGATTGGGAAATGGACTAATTAATAATCGTGTATTTCAATAGATTTTTATTGACTAAGTATATAGACTGAAAAATTTTCATTTTCAGGATGCATGTAGCTTTATACACAAAATGGATATAATTAAATTATATAACTATAAAATAATTTCGATCTAAGATTATGTATGCATGGTAATACAGAATAATGTATTTTTATATAACATGGATCTACTTCTAATTTAAAACTTTGGGCTTGATTGTTAACTATCGATTAACTAGTGTTAACGATTTATCGATTACTCAATCCACTGGGCACCAATCTCCAAAATCCAATTCAAATTTAAAGGTTGATTTATATGCAGCAACTGGAATTGAATACGAAACTTTTAATATTTGCACGCATATCCACTCGGCCGCATGTGTGGAAAATAACTGTTAATTTGGTAGATTTTTCATGTTTTATCTTTGTATTTAATGCATTTCGTTTAAATAATGCGATCGCTTACTACGTGACTTTCTTGGAGTCATGTTTATCTAAGCCTCTGTTATATGCATATTTCAGGTGTGCTAATATAATAGTATGACTATAAGACATACAATACGTTTATAAACAAATAATCAAGATACGAATGAGTAACAACATTAATTATTTAATTTTAGCTAAAATAACAACACGTTCTCACGTATTACTGAAGCGAACGAACTTGTAAACAGAACAGTAAGTGTTTAGTATAAGAAGACGACGCATGATAACGTAATTATACAGAAATTAATCAATTTGTATAATAAATATTTAATAGTTATATAATAATTTTTTTTTAGATTTTTAGGAAAGCTAAAAATTGTTTAGTATACGTCAAGTTAGGTAAAGATATTCTGACGAGTAAGATAAGATAAGTAATATATGTGATATTTGAAAGTTTTCGAAATTCTAGGTTATATTCGTTTTGTATAACTACATATAATTGTTTTAGCTTAGTAGTAACTATGTCTAATAAGAAACGACAAAAGACAACAGTGAACTACTTACAAACCGCAAAAGAAATAAAGAATAAGAAATCTTCATTAAAAATGCAATTTGTAGCAAAAAGTTCAAATCTTCTACATCTGTTCTTTAAGTTTTTTCTTTATTTCGCGCCGAGTTTGAGATCGTTTTTCCGCTCGGCGGAAAACGAAAAGTAAGTAATACAAGCTGCAGATTTTTTTTATACTTTTACGAATTTAAAATTTTCAGCTGGCAACAGTCCAATGGCTAAATTTGCGGTTGTCTTAACAATTGTCATCATCTCTGAATAACTGTATATGAATTACGATACAATTAATGCGAATTGTTTTAATAGCGTTCACTGTTAAATGTGAAAGTATTTATTCTGTAAAACTCAGGTTCTTTATATTTTATATAAAATTGTAATCGATTTATATACAACCAATTATCATAGTTGTTGAAAGTAGATTGTGGTAATCCATGATTGTATCTCTAGACAATGGCGAAGGAAGTGTTATCCATAAAAATTATATGGTAAGTTTGCCATCCTAGTTTTGATATTTCCTAGATTTCATTTTTTTTCATTTTATATGATGTATTTTTAAAAATAGATAGCTTTTAACTTTTTGTAAATGTTAGCATCATCATATTCAATAATGACACCTTTTTTTACTGTGAATAGTAAGTAATATATAATATGCATTATGTGCAATAAAATTATAATTAGTTTTTAATTTATTCACCCTCATAGTATGTATCTTAAATAATTTATATTATGCTAATTTATAAATTGTTTAAAGTATGTAATTGAATGGATATGTTGTTTATTTGTGTGTCATAGCAATGTTAATTGTACAATATAACTTGAAATGACAACCATTTTTACGTACATCGATTTTTGTAACACAGCATTTTGTTGAACTGAATTTTCGAGTTATCGAGGGTTACCTGTATTGCGTTTAGTCAACAAATTGATGTAGTTTTGTATTTATCCTCGCAATGTAGTATCAAACGACAAACTATTTACAAGAATATTCCCGTTCACCAGTAGTTACAAAGGCGAAGTTTCAGTACGATAACTACATCATAACAACTACGTTTTGATAGCACTTGAAGTTTTAAACAATGATGTTCACCGCATAGAGAATATTCGATAACAACCACTTCAGTCTATACGTTAAACAACATACATTTCATGTTAAATTGGAGGTAACTCGAAACCGAATACAATTGAAAATAATGACTAAACATATACAAACGCCTTTTGATATTCATATCTTTTTAAAAACGTCCATTTTATATAACTCGATATAATTTGCTTCATTTAGACAAGGAAACCGCAGAGTTTTTACGGGCAACGTATTTCTTCTTGTATTATCAAACTTCAAATTTTATCTTAAACTCTTAGTTCCTAAGATTCATTTGTTATTATTTTTCAATATTTTTTGTTGTTTTTGTAACTCTTTGTTTATTAAAATAGAAATTAAGAAAATTAAATATTATAAATAGTTTGTTCGATGTCAGTTATCTGAGATTTCAAATTTACACAGTATAATAAGTACGGGAGTTTTGTAAAATAGTTAGTGATTTTTTTTGAATTTATAGTAATTATTGATCATCAGCGGTTAGCTTATTCGTGAGTCCTGAATAGTTTTTAATATTTATTACCTCATTTGTAACAGCAAGATACTATTTGAGCCTGTAATTATAGTTTTGTGAATAGTGTGTCAATCGAAATGGCCACGAGAATTTTTTAAAGCTGGAGAATTTTAATACAAATTAAAACTGTACCAAAAAAACTGTGCTAACAATAGCTATGTTCCTTTCACTTATTGAATCGCGATCTAGTCAAGTGTGGGAATTTTCTTTTATACGAATCAAACAGCCTCAAAGAAAGATCAAGGCTTTTTGTTTACACTCCATTGTTTTCATTTTACAATGAATTTTATTTCTACATCATATCGAATTTCGAATTTGATTTATATTTACTTCAATCAACTTCAATAGACAGCTGATTTATTTTTTAATTATTTCATTTATTATATTTAAACATGTAAAATTTAAGTAGGAAATATTACTCAAAATTGTAGATATTTCGTTTATGTAATACGTGAGCCAAAGAAAATCTATGCTCAACATTATATTTATTCTTATGTTGAAACGTAAGTAAGTAATCATCGGTTGGATAATTAAATTAAAACTCATGTAGTATTGAATGTTATAAATGGTAAAAAGACAACTGCGCACATGACAGTTGCTCACATGACAAGTGCTCACGTGACAAGTGCTCACATGAAAAATACACACATAAACAACTGCACGCATGACAAATACTCACATGGCATCTGCGCACACATTGAGGTGCTAACGCTAACACAGAAATTAATATTAAGACATAGTTTAGGTAGATTTTTATATTTTATTT
>JAGVSQ010007337.1:0-15424 GCA_022683975.1 Rhyacophila evoluta
GTAGCCTGAAGATGCCGAAAGGCGAAACCCGGGTCGCTAACAGTGATCTCACATTAGGAAGTTTACCAGTTTTAAATAATTTAGAATTTAAAACATTTCTAGTGAATATATAGTTTTGGTAGTGAATACACAGTATACTGTGTACCACGTATAGCGGAGAAATACATTATAGACAATTGAATAACGTAGATATAGCGTAGCAGGTCTACGCTCGGTGCAGCGTAGAAGCTCGTAGCGTGCAGCGGAGATGTGCTTGCATACTACAGCGAGTCAGCCCAGACTATTGATTCTCACGGAAGCTACCATGACCGATTATGACCTCAACGCAGTGGCGGTTAAACGAATACTCCGTCAATTTTTAAATTCGAATTATTTTTATTCCATGTGCATAAACATTACGATAAAAATGATTTTTTTTATTTACGTTTCTCTTTTATTTCTAAGCTTAGAACTTTAATAATTAATATTTTTGACTCATGCTGCTTGATGAAAATTGATTTTAGCGAACATATAACAGATTTAAATAAATTAGAATTTAGAACTTTAAAATTCAACTTACATTTACTCGATATGCATAAAATGACGATAAAAATTAATCATTTATGTTTTTTTCTTCACTTTAAAATCCTAGCATAATTTTTGACCATAATAACGCATCAATAGTAATGTAACGTCCACCAAGCAGAGATGTTTAACCTTTTGACTGCTAAATCAGCAAGAAACTTTACTTTTTTAAGTATTAGGCACACTGAATATACAATAAAATGTAATATGTAACAACCATATGTAATTCTTTATGATGAATTTCCCGCTAGATTCTAAGAATTTCAAAACATTGCATCACCCAAAGGGTTTACTCGCTATCATGCATCTCTATATACATGCAATCATTCTTGGATAAAAAGCTCTTTTTGGTAGCACCACTTCTCCGGTCTTGTAAGCTGCATCGTCATGTAAGTTCACATAACCTATTTTTTTCTAATTTGATAACATTTATCAATTCTACAATACCTTTGATCTTCTTTTACCTCAGTAGTATAACTGAAATTCAAACGTCCATATGGCCGTAAAATATTCTAACCTCCACATACGGCGAAGTTCAATTCATCTTAGCTCTTTATCAAGACATATTAAGCAAAAAAACATGCTTACAGTTTACAAAACACAATACTGATAATTCTTGTTATACCATAACGTTAAACCTTATTTTTCAAAAATCACTACATCGATTTCACAAACGCTAAATATGACAGTCATAGTTAGTCACTCGGTTGTTCATTTCAAATTGATAATGACAATGCCTATCTACAACAAGCATCCAAAGGCAGTGGCATTCAGCACTTGAGCGGCCTATATACCCCAGGCCCCTATGTCCCATGCATTACCTCTCGCGCTGTTTAAGATTTATATTTTCCCATTTTCTCGTTTCGTAATTTTGCATATTTCTCCAAAACCTCATGTTTCTCGTTTGTTTTTGGGTCTTACAATTTCTACTTGTCTGAAAAAATAATTAAATTATTTGATTTGGAGGCCCTTTCAAAGGTTCCAGGTAAATTCGCTACTGTCCGTAAGTATATTATTTACTTTCGTCGACAATTTTTAACGTGAGACGATTACAAAATTTGATAAAACAGAGCAATAAACAATTGCTACACACAACATAAAGACACTTCATTTGCGATAGATGTGACGCATCATTTTTATGATAAATGTCATAACATACGTACAAATTTAATCATATAATCATACAGGAGGTGGAGAATTTGAAAAAAAATATGTAACGCAAAGAGCGGAGAAGACTGAATGCCCATTGGGGAAACATCCGCAAAATAGATTGAATTTTGTTGATAGATCATCAGGGATTTGAAAGCGACGTAGAAATCCTTTTTCTCTAAAACATCGTAAGGATTTTCACAATTTCGATACGTAATTAAATTGTAACTAAACATGGAAATTAGAATAAAATCTGACAAATTGACAGCGTAATCATTTCTGTAGACGACCAAGTGTTTTTACAGATTGTAACCAATAAAATATAAATGCCGAATCCTATAAAGGTTGAAACTAAAATCGGAGGACAGAAATTGATTACAATTTATAATATGATTCACAAATTAAAATACCCAAGCTCCACAAAATTATTCTCAATACAGATAGCTTAATAAAATATGTACTAAATTAATCATTAATTCGACAGAACTTCAATTTTCTTTTTCCCCTGCCTCTAAGAACTTCAAATTAATTTGCATTATTTTTTATGTGTGGTATAAAATTAGCAGCCTTGTGTTATGGTTGCTTGATATCGTTTATTATTGGTCGTGTAAGTGTTAAAAAATGTTTTGTGCCATGGCGTAAAATTAAACAATTACATAAAATTCATGTGGTATATTTATGCTCATTCTCATATTATCAGCACGATTTACATTTGAAACGATCGAAAAAATGAAGAAAAAAAAAATTACATCCAATTTTAGGATTACTTTTAACATCTTAACATGCACATAAACAATAATAAATATCGACACCAATCCTTTAAATCAGGACGTTTTAATGACGATGATACAGCACACAATTTATACTACACGTACATAATATTATTTATATTGTTGCCGACATTGCGCCTGTATATTTTTAGGTTATGTAATCAAAGATTTTTTTTGACGTACCCCCTAATGTTTATTATTTCATTTCTATTTTGTATTAATGGTTAGACAAAACAATAATATTTTTTAAGAAGCACAGGTGGCCTTTAAATGACGTAATAACTATTGATTTACCAAACATTGTCAGAGCTGGATGATTACGAAGCGTCTCTGAAGATCGACGCGCGCCGCGTCTAGACACCACCGACCGCCCACTTTCCCCGCTTTCCAGCGGCAACACTTGGGTCATTGGGCGGGCCGCCGTATTTGTTTTCATCCCAGTCTGGGAGGCGGATCCAGACGCTTGGTTCCTTGCAGCTCGTTCATTTTAAAATAATATTATTTATTTCCTATCGAAAGTGACCATCGAGTTCAAGTTCAATCAAAGTGAGTTACAATTATTGTCTTTGATTACGTTCTGTCAGTTTTGACAACTTTTTTGTATTTCTAAACACTGTCGTAAAAGTGCGAAGTCAGAAAACACCACAAGAATCGTCTCAAAACAAGTTCGTTTAACATATTATCATAATAGTGATTCCTTCATATTTTGTGATACAACAAAAGTGCTATCTGCTATTTTTTTTGCCTACAGATATTTTGATGAGATCATATTTCTTTGTTTCAGTTTTCACAATGGAAAATGACACAAGCAAACCTTATAAGCTATGCGATTTAGAGCGCGAAAAACGTAAAGGTGTCGTCGCGACATCTTTAGAGGATTTGGTGGCCAAAGTTCCCGAAAAGCTAGGATATCCAATTGACAATGAAACTATCACAGTCGTCTTGGAATCTGACGGGACGGAGGTAGACGACGAAGAATATTTCGCAACTTTGGAACCCGACACGAGTTTAATGGCTCTGCGGGGTGCCGAGAAATGGTGTCCGAATGTCCCAAAGTGTCATATATCTTTGGATCAAACTGATGACGCTGGATTGGATGAGAAGGGTCAGGTTGCCGGACTTGTGGGGAAGCTTCAGCACAATTTGTGTCACATCTCATTACTCGGGGGACAGGATCTCGAACTTTTATCGGACATGGACCCTGATAGCCTAGCAGATATTGTCTCCGAAAAAGATAATAAAATTTTCTTGGAACAATTGAAAGAAGCATCAGGAAGGTAATTGCACAGTGTTTTTCATTTTTAAATAGTCTTTACAAATATAAAACTTTCACACAACACTGAAACTTTCAATTACTTACAATTCACATGAAGACACTTAGTAAATTCTATTATAGCTTCCACTGACAAAATCGTAGACTTCCATGTCAGACATTTTTATAAATTAAAGTCGAAAAAAATAACTAACACCCATTTCGTACCATATTTTTGCTATCATTCAAAACTCTTAACATTCAAAAGTTTGCTTTGGATAAACAATTCTAGGTATTGTTCAAAGTTTGATAGTCTGTTTTTAATTATTATTAAAATATAATAATTTGTGTTAGTGTGTTCACTAAATTATAAGTTACCACAATAGAAGTGATTATGGACAACACTTTTAAGTTGATAAAAATATATTAATCTCCCAGTTCTTATGTCAATAATTTTATTTTACAGTTACAATTTACATTGATGCTTAAAATGTTTTGTGAAACAATTATTTCGTATCATATTTCAAATCAAATAAATTACAATATTAACAAAAATGTTTGTATGTATGATAATCAAGCAGTATATCTATTAAAATTTACCTATTAAATTATCTCTTATTATCGACGTTTTCCTTTAAAAAATATACAAATATATTCACTTCACTATGAACCACCTGTTGAGCTTTAATTTAAATTGTGGTATTATATTTTTTAATGATTGGAATTTTTGTATCACAAGATTATAAAATTTATAACTAACTTCTAGCACAAATCAAATGTCATCCGTTCACCTTATGTCATATTTTTTTTTATTATCAGAAATATTAATAACCAATATAAATACGTATGTTATTAACATATCTAAATATCATGCAATCAATTTTTTATAATTTTTATTATTCTTATAAATTTGAGCTAGGTTTTCAAACCGTTATACCTTAGAACCAGAATAGTATTTATATAATTTATTATTTATTCTTTTAATTTTTATTTTCTGATGGTATTTATACTTTGCAGTATGGAAATGTATGAAGCTTATATATGTATGGTGGCATAAAAGCTTTCTGCAGAAACTGCAAAACTTTCATACTTATCACTTAAATAATACAACATTAATTTTATGCTGTGAACAACCTTGTGTTGTGCTCTTTTTAATGTCCATGTTTAATAACTTATTACGAAAGTTTAATACTTTCGGCAGGAAGTGTGGGTTGGTAAGCGATGCCTTCCATTAGCATTCCGTTGCTAAAGCTTAATTAGGTCAGATCAGTGGGGACACATTCTCAACATTGTTGCGACACGTATGCAGATGTGCCATGGCTGATTGCTACTTACATGATTTAGTTATGCACTAAATTATTTACCCACTTAGATACTTTTCAAGCATATAGACTTATTTCATATAAATCCAATATATACCTCTTAATGATTTAGAAATCCAATCAGTCATATTATCCAATTTTCAAATTATTAATATGATACACAATTTTTATTTCTTGTATTGTGCATTGCAACATATTACCCTCTGCATGGATTATTGGGTAGAGTACTAAAGTTAAACTGTATTTATTCTTATGTAAGTTTGAACGTATAATACAGACATATCCCGTCAGATTGTAGAAGTTTATGTACATCATCTTGGAGAGAATATATTTATATTTCATTTCATTATGCAAACATATTTGATTTCCACTTCAATAATGAATGTAACATGTGTCTTATATAAAATAAAAATGACATAACTTTTTTAGTATAATAACTAAAAATCGAAAAAGAATAATAGATTTTTATTATACTAGCAATAGTCTGTTTTAAAAAAAAACACAAACACATAAATATAGCATGTGTATAACCATATTTTATTTTGAATCAGGCAACATTTCTTACTGTATTTTACTTTTTTCCCTTCACAATTAATAGAATTAATTTTGAGAGGAACACGGTTGTAATATATATAAACATGTAATTTGTATTTCACAAAATTAAAAACATACATACATGAGGGCCGATCAATCAGCCCCGTGGCACCAAGGGGTTAAAATAAAAATCATTTTACATTAACCTTAATTCATATTTCATATGAATTCAAAAACTTAATGTAAATATTATTATCAGCAGGATTCAAATTCCACACAACACACTTATCGACAATAATATTGAAAACGTTACTGATTTATGTTATCTTAAAATGAAATTAAAAGGCTTTTTTCTAAAATATAAATAATAATATTTTCCTTTATATTAAATTATTTGATAATTAATTTCTCTCGTGATAACATTAAAGCTATAAGTTTTTATACTTATAACGTCCTACATAGTTAGTCTACGTCCAGGTGTTTTTGTTCGCAGTGTGACCTGAACTAATCTAATTTAAATTAATGACTTTGCATGTTCCGCTACTCCATTGTCTGGCTTACTTTGTTAATGTAAACCACGATTTTCAATGAAACTTTACAGTCAGGAATCTTTTTGTTGCCAAATATAATGGATCTATTTGCCCATATGTTTTTATTAAAAAACTCAATCGCGAACAAAAAGCTAAAAATTTATATTGTGAAGAATATAACTGTGCAATTGTAAATAGTCTAAGAGAAGCATGGGTCTTCACTGATTTGTGAGTGCATATGCTTTGGGACCGAAGATTATGGGCTTGAATCCAGAATATTAAGCTTAAGGATTTATTTATTTAAAAGATACAGGGCTATATTCTAAATAAGTTGACCAATTAGCTGAAACTAATCTTAATGAAAAACAATTTGCCGAGATGAATCTTCAGCTCATGGGAATCTATTAGCTGCATATTTGGAGCAATTGTGAAAAACATTTTTTAATCATGCCAAAAGTCTTTATGTTGACATTTTTTGTGCGTCCTTTAAAATTTGCTCTGCTTATTTATTATTATTTACTACCAAAGTTGAAGACACTGAAAAATTAAATTGAGTTCTAGTAAAAAAAGCTATCCCAATCACTTAAGTTTCTTTAGTAAAAAGGTTTTGGGGTGCTTATTATTGCTTTTCATTTAGAATAGTTGTTAACCAATCACTCAACCCATTTGGTATCCTATTGTTGGTTTTCAAAATTCATATTAAGTTAGGAAACATGAATTTGTTTCTTTCGATGCCTATGGATTTGCAAACATTGACTAACTCAACCACAATCATAAAAATTGGTAGTAAAAATATTCAGTTTAATAATATAGGTCCACAGTAGTATTGAGATTATTGTCACACATCCATATCAATTTTATTAGATTTTCCTTTTTGTAATATTGGGCCTTGTCTTGGTCACACGCTGCAGATGCACATCAAAGTCATTGCTTGTTCCACCTCTTTTTTAAACCAACAGTATTATCTACGGAGAACTGTATATGGCAATGTAGACAATTGGCTAGCAATATGTCAGGCCCATGTGTCTAAATTAAAGAACATAGCCGAAAAAGGGCAAAATTTATTTCATCCATCCATTATTTACTTTCCTTCAACAGACAATGCCTATGTTTATCAAAGAAATATCTTATGAATAATCTCAATAGTTAAGACCATAGAAATTACCAAAATTAATAAAACTAAAATTATTATTATATGTAATTTTTTGATAGTATTTTTAATGCAGTTCTATTATATTTATAGAAATATTTATTCATAATGCCCTTAATTCTTTTTTCAGAATCCTCTTGGAAAAACGACAGGCACACGACGCTATGGAACTTTTAAAGTTATACCACCAGAGCGTCTCCAATGGCACTGATGAATTACCGGCTAAGCAGGAACGGGTTTAGGAAGACAACATCTCAATATGCCAAGATCATTTTTTCTAAGCGTGTGTTGTTTTTTTAATGGACTGATAATGTAAACTTGTGAAGGTCAGCGGACCTTTCTCTTTGATTGCTTATGATATTTTAAAATTAAATTAAGAATCTATCAGTTGTCTTATGTATCTGTTGTGCTGTATATTTTATTTTAGTTGTGTCGGTATTAGCCAATTTTTTTTAGAAAACATTGACATTCCAAAACTATAATTACTTTTACATATAATTCGCACTATCTATAAGATTTTCACACGTCATATTTCAAAATCAAGATAGATTAACCAAAATAGACTTTCATTGTGTGTGTATTTTATAACGAAAATAATTAAAGCACCAAAAAATTTATACCTCAATATTTGGATTATATTGGAAATCAAATATTTTACAGATCAGTTTTGTGAGGCATTGATAAACCTTTTCCATTTTAATATCAGTTACTCTGTTGAATGTCATTTTTCGTATTGTGTTATATAATTTATTTAGGAATAGATTTTAAATATATGATATATGTTTAATTGAGACATCAAAAATGTCAGACCTAATGACTGTAATGATGTTTCGACCTAAAGAGATAAAATGATGTTACTCCTTAGACTAAAAACCTTATGTAACATACTATTATATATATTATCTTCATAGGGTATTTTTTTTTAAATGTTGTCACCCTGCAGTGAACCGTTTTTTGAAAATAGAACTCAAAAGTAATTTTTGTAAAAGGGAGTGGTCATTAATTTTTCAAGACTGATAGTTGATAAACGTTTTGCTTTAAGTTTTTGCATTAGACCTTAGTGATCATTACAAAATGAACCCCCAAATAATGAAAAATAATTGCTCAAATCATACGTCTAAAATAGTGAGTAAGTGCGATGCTGCTGTACTAAATGATGTGTGCTGAAAATATCTCGATGCAATGTTTTTTACTCGTGAGTAAATTAAAAGTAATACTTTCGAAAATTGGATCGACTTGCAACAAATGCAGTGAACTTTATTCTTTGACTTCATGATTATGAAAGACAGGCCTTAAAGTCATCATTAAAATTGGCCAAACTATATATGATAAATGCTATTATTTTGATAACTTTTGTTACATAGTATTAGTACTGCATAAATTAGATCACGTTTAATGATAATATATAACAAAAACCACATCCTTATGAGCACCATAAATTGAAAGCTAATAGTGTGCTTTTAATTTCATAGATGAACAAAGGAAATATGACACAAAAAAAGTTTAAAAAGTTGTACTATGCTGTCAAGATACATAAGCAAGCATTAAAAAACTCAATTTACAGGTACATAATACTATTGCTAGAATCATTTCTTTAATTTTGTTCTTCTGGTGTGAATCCATCACCACAACATGACTACATCATCTATATTTTAAATGCATCTTTTATCTGTTGGATCGAGTGATTGGCAGTAAACCAACTGTCATGAAAAATGATCTCTCTAAGAAAGCAGATATCATTTTTCATTAGGATAAGCAAAGAATAGCCACGGCCTGTCTAAAAATAATCAAGTCAAATTTTGAAAGTGTAACCATTTATAGGTCAATAAAATTCTATATACCTACGACAATAAAGGTTTATATCGTGCTTCTTGCACAATAGCTGGTGGTTATTTTGCCATTTTTATTGTTTTGTATTGTAGTATTCATATCATAAATAATACATCCAAACGCATAAACATCTGCTAATTGTAGTAATTTTTTATACTTCTTTTGTTCTGCTTGTCTGACTTTGTCAGAATGTGTGTGAATAGGAATTTGAGGGAATCGTTTTTGACCATTCAACAGCTTTCTTTGTATATTTATGTATCTGTGGAAAACATTTTTTTTAACATTACGCTGATGTAAAAATTTAATTCTATGTTGTTTGTGTCTATAATTATTGCTTCTTGTTTGTATAGAAGTATATTATAATAATCTGCACAGCATAATATTAACCCGAACACCTTTTTCGTATATCTATTTATCATTCATTTAATTTAAGAATCGTTGAACCATTTTTGTAAACCATGGCCAACTTGAATGCAATCATAAATTCAGCTAAATATTCTTAATGGAATAATTCCAAAAAAGTCATCTTATCAAAATAAATCGCCATGTTGAGTACGCTTTCATAATTTTTTTACATTCAAATGCCAAAACTGATTTTTTCAATAAAAAAAACAGTTAAAAATAAAGAATCAATAAACTTAATATTGGTATTTAAACATATAAAATATTTAAAGTATATAAATTACAATATCATTGCATTTATTTCTACAAACATTCTGCCTTAATCTCTCTTAAAATCCAGCTGTCAATTCAAAGTGTTCCATAAACAATTTTTAATTCCAGAAAAAGTCTGCAAATGTGTAATTATAGATATTTCAGACCATTCTTTTTCTTTGGCAACTTGACATACATACTACTATGTGATTTTTCCAGCTCAAGAAATTTATTATAACTAAATCATATTCTAATAATTAGTGCATTGCTATCAAAAGCTGGAACCATGGTTTGTAAATCAACTATTATATAAACATGTTTCTTTTGCTTTTAATGTATTTATCAAGTTAACGAGAATAATAAAAATGAAGTGTATTTAATATGTATTAAAGAAACTACACCATATTGGTCATCTTGCCCTCGTTATATTGAAGTTTTATCATTGTACTTGATAAAACTATAAAACTGCATCAAACATTTTAATGATTACCCTCATCCTATTTACTATTGTAGTATATAATTCATTATTTTTGTGTCCTTATTTTCCACCAAACTGATCATTTCAAACATTCTTTTTATGCCATTATAATCAAAATTAGTTGTAAGTCAAAGTGAATTAATTATTCTTATCCGAATTATCACATACTATATCACCATTCTATAATAAAACATGTAATTGGCTTATGAATATTTTGGTTATAAGCTATCATTAAATTTTACCTCTCAGTATGTATTTACATTATGTTAAAAATGTCGGTTTGGTAGAAATTTTAGCTTTGCATGCAGACAATATTCCACCTTTGTAATTAATTGAATGCATAATTGGAGACATAAAAAAGAACAATGTCATTAAATTAATAAAATTAATGCATTTCGATTTGCATAAATCTAATCAGGATTCGATGAGTCATTTGTGTTATTCTATAGAGAAATGATATTTACATTGAAAAATTTCTTCAAATATATCAAAATTTGGTTTTATGACAAATAATAACAATGTATCGAAAGCTTAATATAGAATCACATCATTTTATGAAAGCATGCGGCACATAATAACTACTATTTAAAGAGTATTTCAAAAGTACCTACTTGCTTGTAGAAGCTTCTAGAACCTTATTGGGTTTGAAGTACTCTGTAAGGAAATTTAAATTCAAAATTCACCTCCCATTTAACGCATGTATGCCCCACATCCCATTAAATCGTCTCACTATGTAATAATTATTGTTATATTAACATTACACTCTAAGAATTTAAACTATTACGAAGATTTGACACCAAGTTTAGTAATACAACAATCTTATGCTATTTCATAGAATGATTATCATAAAACCTGTAAGTAAAACCCCTAGTTTATAAACCTGTTTTGTCATTTTATTAAGAAAATTAGTATAATCTTGTACACTGTCATTGAAAAATTATGACATTTTAATTCATCAATGCAATAAAAACCCTCTCCTACTTCATCACATGGAATTGATTACGATATTATATCCCAACAGTTTTCTTTTCCGACAACATAAAAATATCAAATTGGCTATTAATTGTGTCCAACTCACAAATGTATTGCTGATTTTTACTGTAATAATTTTATGTTATTTTTAATCGAATAAATTAACAAAAAAAATCCAAAAGGCTTATTTTATTTTCAATGGAACAGTAGATAACAAATATCTTGTTTTTTTTTTATCTCATCCCGCAAATATCAGCATTAAATCAAGAAATATTCTTATCTCGTCAAAATCCACTGTTGTATTTTTTGTATTGTTTATAAATTATTATAGTTTGTTTCAAACCAATGCATAAGTAAAGAAAGCAATTATCTAGTTGCAGGTTATCTGCCGCCAATGTTTTTTCATGAACAGATAATTGTCATTGCTATTTCCAATACAGAAAATGTACTAATGGTGTAACATAATATAGTTCAGACATCTAGCATACACAGATCAGAAACAAAAACAGAGCTATACTCACAAATCAGGCAAATAATGAATCAATTCTCATGAGTTATTTTGTACAGCAGTGAACTGTACAATCTTCATGTGTGCAAGAGATTAAATTTATCAAAACTCAGTAGCCATTGTTCGCCAAGGATAATAGATTGCTTTGAAGTTTTCAAAAACAAACCATCTATAAAGGTGGACGAATATAGATTATACTCGAGGACCAACGGAATTTATTTGAGGAAATCAAGACCCACTATGATCATTAGCCAATAATTATTCTTCTTTGCCTCTATACAATTATCTCCAATGTATTTATTCAATATGTATTTAAAACGAAACAGATAACACATCTAATACAAATTTTTGTTACCAAACATGAGATAAGAAAAATTTAATATTAAAATTAACTCAGAAATAATTGCTTGCATAGTCTATAGAATCACAAAGATATTTTGTATTCAGAATATTTTATTTATTCTTCATCCAACTGAGATTGCAATGATGGATAGGACTAAATAATTTATGAACTATTAGTTAAGCAACATTGTAACAATACCACCTTTTTCAATATTATGCGTTATGGCAATGAAATTTATACTTCAAATATTAGAGGCATTAACATGTTGCTTGGAGCAGACTGTCACCAGCTGAAGTTGAGCCACTACTCGAAGATCTCCTGCAGCTCCCTCTATTACTCCATAGCATTAACTTTTAGCTGCTGTTTGTGCTGAAATTAATCAGCTTGTCAATTTATAGCGTTTAGGGTGACCCTGTACCTGATACCTTTTACCACCAAACTATGCAGGATTAAGTGTGGCGTTATCAAATAGATTCGAATCTTGAGTACACACCCAAAAAATTAAGCAACTAGATGACAACCAACCCCCTTAAGCCCACCAGCGCCACAGAGGAAAATATTGTCACCAATATTGCACGACCACGTATCTTGATTTTTTGGTTTAAGTCACTTTATAAAGTACAGTTTTATTTTTTGCAATATCTTCTGTTTTTATACATTTTTGCATTAACACATACATTTATAGTGCTTAAATTATGTGTTAATGCAAAAATGTGTCAATAATACAAGAGATAGCAAATACTAAAACATTACTTTACAGTGACTTAAATAAAAAATCAAGATGTGCTCCTGCAATATTGGCGACGATATAGCCCATATTCTAGGGAAAACGCTAATTTACCGTTAATAAAAAGGGAGTCTGGAGAATATCTAGAATAAAATGACGAAAAATCTAAAATAAATGGATTATTTTATTTTCTGACAGTAATATAATAGACATGTTATTGATAAGACATGGCCAAATACGTTAGCTTCAAACAATCATTCTGAAGAACACATCATTCATAATAAGTATTTAATTTAATTAATAAACTATAAACAGTCACACATAGATCACATCAAGTAGATAATAAGGATTACAGCACGGTGCAGGAGCTCTTTTCGCGGAAGGGATTCACTTTTTGACTAGTGAACCCAACAAGAAGACAGTCTTCCTGTTCATGGTCCGTGATGAATTTGACGATGTCAGCTACTGCCTGAGAAACAGGTATGCGTTTTATCGCCGCTTCTCTTCTTAGTTGTTCCGTTACAGCACGTTGTTGCTGTAACGTCGACACTATCATGTCCATTGCGGCGGTATCGGATAGTCCTATGTTGGAAGGTAATCTTCAAAACTGTGAGGAAATAAATTGGGTGGGGCGAGGGACACACACGTCCTTCGCGGCGACGGGGGGCTGAAATAGCATAAACGATGACAATTTTCAATATTTACCACATTTCTTTAGATATTGCAACATAAAATGAATAGGACAGAAGATTTCAATTATAATTACGGTTAATTTGAGCTTTTGACGGACACCGGACAACCCGTTCGACAACACAAATGGCTGATTCAGTGGTACCAATAGAATTATACACAAAATGGAATATCTCCGTGATCGAAGACAGTTTACCAGTTCTAGAATATTCATTGAAACTAACATTACTAACTAGAAATTAGTGGTAATTTTCAGCCTCATTAGTTAAATAAATAAAATTTTACTTTTAGTGTGAAAGTTTTATCCTTTCCATGAGTTTAAATAATATTAATCAAAATAATATAAACCTTTATATAACAAATTAAATATTCTGGTTAATTTGTATGCTATCTCACAAAACATATACATTTCGCTACACTCGCTTAGTAATTTTAACTTTCAGTGTTATATAGTATTGATTATTTCGTTCCTTAGCTTCTGCAAATTATAAAAAATACATTTTGGGAAATCGTATGGTTGTTTTTGTAAAAAATTCCTAGAAGTTGTCAGACTGTAAAGTCTAGTACCACGGATACATCATCCTTCTGTAAACTCGTGGGCCGGCATTCGAATATACTGGAACGTCAGCGTGGTTTTTAGATCTTTCGATTAAATTATAACAAACAAATTAACCCTTAAGGATGGCTCTTCACGTCCCTAAAGCCCCAGGAGTGGCTCAAATGCTGAAAGATGGTGCTCGGGTAAGTAAACATTGTAGCATTCGACTGACATGATAATAGAATAAAGGATTTGAATTAAAACTTTTTTGTCTTTTAGATGTATTCCGGACTGGAAGAAGCGGTTTATAGGAATATTAGCGCCTGCAAACAGTTTTCACAAAGCGTTCGTTCAGCGTATGGACCGAACGGAATGAATAAGATGATAATAAATCACATCGACAAGCAATTCGTCACAAGTGATGCTGGTACAATCATCCGTGAATTAGACGTTGAACATCCAGCAGCCAAGCTTATGGTTCTGGCCAGTCAAATGCAAGATGCAGAAATGGGCGACGGAACAAACTTTGTGATTGTTTTGGCCGGAGCACTGCTGGAAGCTGCCGAGGACCTCCTCCGCCTCGGTATCACCACTTCTGAAATCGCCGAAGGCTACGAACGCGCCCTAAACAAATGTCTCGAAATCTTACCAGAGTTAATTTGCCACGAAATAAAGGACCACAAAGATCTGGCATCCGTAAAAGTGGGACTCAAAGCTTCAATAATGTCCAAACAGTATGGTCAGGAAGATTTTTTGTGTGACCTCATATCCAAAGCCTGCGTTTCTATTCTGCCAGAAAAAACAACATTCAATGTTGATAATATCAGAGTCGTCAAGGTAAGAATTTCTATTACTAATAAAACTACTTGTAAATATCAAAACACACCTCATATGGAAAAAATCATATGACTCATACATAGGGTTACCAAAATAGTGTAAATCTATACCATTAAATTATTGGAAGTATTACAGTTAAAACTAGCTCATCATTTAATTCACATTTACAAGCGGGACCAGTTTCATGCATACAAATTAATACATTTTCCCAAGCGGTAAGCATGTACACTTCAGTGCATCACGAATTATGAGTTCAAATCCCACAGCCACTGGCAATACAAGCCTGGTTCAATAATAATAACAACAAATAAAACAATTTGCTGGCAACCATTTCATTCAAAACATTACACGAAATCCACATCTTCACCATGGAGTCCAAAGTCATCCAACATTTTCTGCAAACATGTTTTGGATATGGAAGTACATAATTTCAAACTTCGCACCTATGGGTATATTATAAACTCAAAGAAACTGGTATCGTCAACAATCATTAATTATACTTTTAAAAAAATATTAGGTCGTCCCGGAATTAATGTCGTTTTTCATAGTAAACTTCAAACTTATTTTTTTAAATTA
>JAGVSQ010007338.1:2439-15424 GCA_022683975.1 Rhyacophila evoluta
GCGGATTAAAATATTTTAACACTGTGTAGGAGCATAAGTAAAGTGGAGGAAAGTGGAGTAAAGCATATGGAGCAGTGTGGAAATATCCACTCCGAAAGTAAAGTTAATGGATCTCCGTAATGTGAATACGTCTTGACGGATTATTTTTACGAGAATTGTTTGTCAGACAATTGTTTTACCTAACGGGCATCCAGTCCTGCATTTTTGAATTATGAAAAATCCAACACATTTGGTAATTGAACCCGTATTTTCTGAATTGATAAACACATACGCTAACCTCTATGCTACTGGGGAGATAAAAAATACATTTATGAAATTTTTTGAAATCACAATTATCAATGTGACAGCTAAAAGTTGGTGTTTCATAATTTCATAGATAAATTTATTCAAACTTTGGAGTATCATGTTAATATAAAAGCTTAAACTGTAAAAATATATATAAACTTTATTAAAAGAGCCTAATCTTGTTTTTGTAGCAAAGTTCGTGGAATCATAAAATATTCGTTTTTCTAAATATGGTGAAATTATAATAAATTACAGATATTAAATTTCAGTAGATCCACCGATACCAAGATGACAAATATAATATTTTGATTTTGATATGACAATTGTGTTGAGTTTATTTTGTATAGTATTTATAAACATTCCATTAGTTCATCAAAAGTATTCGTTATAAAGCCATTTAAATTGCAATTCAAGTCTCATCTTACGAAGATACTCTTTGAAAGTATAAAATCTTGATTAAATATCATTTTTCATCTTTAATTAATCTAAAATTTAAAACAGTACGTGAGCTTTCGTGAGCTTTCAAATGCAGCGCGGTTGCAGTTGAAATCTTAAACTTTGTTGCTCTACCACACTTGTGTTAAGTCTGTGGTTGGCAGAATTTCCTTTGCAAGACCTCTTCACTTTTAGTCTAGTTTTGCATAGAATAGTAAATGAGAACAGTATTATATTTATGACATGAACATTGTTATGCCACATTCAAATGCGTGCGTTATTTACATTTATATTCAACGTTAACTTCTAAATATATTGATTCTATAGATATGCGAAATAAGAGCTTCTAACCAAATGGCTTTAGAAAATATACAGTTTTAACTTGTATCAAAATATATACATATTTATTTATCTGAAAAATAATTCTGTGAAAATATTTATTTTGGAAACATCAAAATACCTAACTTTATATAGAAAAACACTCCCTAAAAATACGTAGTTTTACACATCTACTGAGTTATACTTTTGATACGTATTAAGGAATATAGATGAACAATTGTTGTTTAATAAACAATTCTGTAAAACGTTATGTTACTTTAAATATATTTATATTTACTTACTAGATATTTTATAAACATTACGGAACCTAATATGTGCAACCGTAATTTAATCTGATGACTGTATAAAGATATATGTTTAGTATGTATTTAATTATGCGTATGGACAATTGTGTGATAACTAATTCTGTAAAACAATTTTTTATGATAATCAAAAAAAATTTTGAGATAAAAATACTCGATATACTATAGAATATATTGTCTCCCCAGTTAGCGTTGTTACTATTTTGAATGCGGGTTCGATTCCCCATCTGTCGGATTTTTCGGATTTGTCGGATTGTCGGAAAAAATCCAAAAATTCAGGACCGGATGCCTATTGAGTTGAGTAATTGTCTGACAAAAAATTCTCGTGAAAAATAATCTGTCAAGGCATCTTCACAATGCAGAGTTCCAGAGACTCTTCTTTTGAAGTGAATATTTTCACATTGCTCCATATGCTCCACTTTGGGAGTGAAATAATGGTGGTTCCCAAATTTAACTCTATTAAGGTGTTTTATATACTCCGCCAAATATGAAAATTTTTATAAAACTATAAAAATTAATAAAAATTACGATCTTGATGATTTTAGAGCTTTGTAATTTTCAAGATGGAGAATCACTGATTTGGACACTTTTAATATTGTATCTAATAGAAAATTTTATGTAATTATTCTTTAACGTTATTATAATATACGTTTTTAGTTTTGTATTATTTATTTGACTGAAATTCAATTAAGCAGCAATATTTTTAAAAGATTTTCGAAGGAAAAAATATAAGCAACCAGTATATTTTATAAATAGAACTTAAGCATTTTGAATATAAAATAGCTTTAAATTTTCAGCTCAATTTAGTGCGAGTACTCCTTTCAATCATTCCTCGGACACTTAACTGTAAAATATTCAGTGCTTGTCCTACGATTGCTACGTGTCGTAGTTCTCGTAGAGGTTTACTATGTCTACGCCAAAAAGCTCATACCCAACAATGTGTATTCAAAGTTTTCGCTATAAATACTTACTTCGCGTACGGTTTGTTCTCGTATAATTTCATCGCTTTGATGTTGTGTGAGACAAAAAACTATGCATGGACTTTTTGAAATAATTTAGACTCGGGTTAAAAAGCGTCATTAAAAATGCTTTTGACGACAGAACAAAGTTATTTTTCATAGAAAAACCTTCAAAATTGCACAGCTCTTTGTAAATATATAAATTTTTTTTTAGTTTAAAACACAACTAAAAAAATATCTTGTATCCTCATTTATGATTAGTTTAAAACTTAAAAAATAAATGCTAATATTATACTCTATCTCCCACATAAGTATTGAAGTAAAGATATAAAAAGTAATCTATTAATGAAATTAATGATAAATAAGAAGCTGAATACGATCTTGAATTCTATAGCTACTCAGTTTTTAACTAGAGCGATTAACTAATATTATAATAAAAATAACGTAATAACGTAGAGATTAACCAACGCGTCTAGCGATCTATCAATAGTAGGATTGGATATCCATTGGGTTAAGCAATTGTCTGAAAAACTATTCTCGTGAAAAATAATCTGTCAAGACGTCTTCACGTCGTAGACATACATTTACTCAACATGGTTTCGCCGCTAAGCTGTCTCAGTTTTGCCTTGTTAAACAGCCAATATGTCACTGTGGCTGTCCAGAACATGATTCCAAGCACATCCTGTGGCAATGTCCAAGAATGTGTATTGAGCTGGAAGAGTCACTCAAGTCGGTCTAACCAGCTGTTCCAACTTGGTTGCGACAAGGGCAAATTTCATTGCTTTCAAAAAGTTTGCGTCGTCATACGGGAAGCGTGATGATCTCTTCACATAAATTGCTTGACCAAATAAGTCTCCATTTTTTCAAAGGGCTTTTTTATTATTATATTTATGTTGCGTGGCAACCTAAGTCTTGGGTAATTTATATTTACTCCCGGGACATTCCCGTTGAATAAAGTAGATCGCTTCTCGATATCAGAGCTTCGGGATACGCCTGATTAAGACCAGGTATGAGGACGGAGCGGGTGGATGGTGGGCACATTAGGTAGATATATTTAATCTACTTTTGGAGTGGATATCCCCTAGTTAGATCCATATGTACTACTTGAAAGCAAACATGGTATTAAAAAAATATATTTATTAATACATTTCTACATTCAAAATATGCGAGATGTTTATATTGACAAAACTATTGATGATTTAATAATCATCAATAACATAAAAATGAAAACAGTGATTATCTTGTTGAGATGTGAAGATAGAAGAGAAGGATTGGCAAAAATGATAAAAAATATAACACGTCCGTATTATGGAAGATGCGGTATCTATTATTATGAAAGATTCGATAAAATTCACCTTTTCTATGCCAGCCGAATTCTACTAGGTGAACATCTAGAGGGCAGCTTCTTTTTATATAAAAAAAGTCACTAAACAAACAGAAATACGGATAGATCGGTAGTATCGGTAATTTATAATATATAACCAATAACGGCATCACAGCTAATGGCACGATGTGACATTTAACAAACGTCAAGAAAAACGTTTACTAAAATTCCAGTTTTCCTTAAATGTGTAGATATTTATTTGATATTTGTATTTACCTACTTGTCAATAGATTAAATGGTACGGTTTTATAAAATGCAAGTCAACATACATTTTTTATCGACTCTTATAATGGCAACCGGAATTGGCGAGTTAACTCGTCGATGGCCTGACGGGACATGAAAAGTTTCGCAAGTAAACTCGTACGTGGTATTGAACGTGTTAAATATCTTACATACGGTCTTAATATGTCAAAAAGCAAATCTCACGTATCAATTATGATATACATATGGTAATATAATTTTGGTAATAATATTTTTATAATTCCATCCCCAAAAGATCTGACATTTAAATAATTCTTCGCAAACTTTCACCATTCTTAAATTAGATTTTCAAAATTTCTACGCGTTGTCTGACTACCCTTTCTTATATGAATAATTACAAAAAAGAAAAAAATTACAAAAACCCGTTTTTATAGCAACGATCTAAACGTATTTTTTTCACTATGCGGAGTATATAGTCACCACATGATGCATTCAGGATTTTCTGTCACCTGCTCGTAGCTTTAGATTCTCCCGAGTAAAAGGCCTATTACACTACACAATTTCAAGGCACCCTTACACTTATTAAGTGCGGTGTAAAAAGCCTTAGGCACTTAAATCACACACAAGAGACCACGCCCACTCTGCAGTAAGAGCACTTAATATTGTGTAGTGTAATAAGCCTTTAATGCCTACGTCAACTAATCACACTGAGCACCCAATGGTTTTCCAGAAAACCAAGTATTTATTGGATAGAAAAAGTGACTAGCAGGATTCAGGCTTTCCGGAGTCATTTATAATACACGTTCCAGTTAGGTACAGCACCGATTTATGACCTTTATTACTACTCCACCCGCTTCTTTAACTCCAAACCCTTCACGAAAGTAGACTACTTCACCTACAGCATTTACAGTAGGCATCTTTCATAAAAGCTTAATTTATAGTTTTTCTGAGCTTTTGTTAGAGCTTTTGTTAGATAGTATAATATAAATTTAAAATACGTTTAAAGGAAAAATCGCTTAATATATATATGTGTATATTTTTCTATCTTGTTTGTGAAAAGATTTTCAATTCTATAATATACGAGTAAATATCATGTCATTTCCTTTGACAAATAGCACTGGGTGCGTGTTAGCATTCTTCCGGATTTCATAACTCGGAAAATATCCGTCGATGCCGTATTATTATTTTCTTTGGAGAATAAAATTTTCCCCTTGGCGTTTCTTTACCTTAAAGTTTTCCCAACAATGGACGGCAGTCGCTCATTTGTCAGGGCGAGCAAATATTTGCTCGGGTGGATTGTGCAACCCTTTTTACGGACGCCACTGCAGAGAGACGGCGTTGCAATGTTTGCACAAACTGCAGTCCGGGATGCAACGAATGCAGTGGCAGAATTTACTTTTTTCACTATTTATAAACCCAATAAATAACGCCGTTATTATCGATTCCTCTTCAGAAGTGAATAATTTTTTTATTATCTTATCTGACTAATGTGAATCAATTTCTAAATACAAAAAATGAGAACTTCCACAATCATTTATTTTGACGGATTTTTCTAATTTAGTTTTTCTAAATATTGGTCCATCATAAATCCATCATCATAAATAATTTTACAATTTTTAAGCTGTTTTGAATGTAAAATCAAATTCAATGTTTTATTACAAGATAAATATTATGAAAAAATGCGTTTTAAAACGATTTTAAATGAAAAAACAAAAATTGATAAAATGCACCATAAGAATCTTTTGTGTACAATGGCGATTGGTTTGGTCAGCTAATTGATCAAGCCATCGGGCATTCGTGTCGTGATTTTTTATTTTGTTTTTTCATCTATGGTACATATGACATGTACATATATATACCATTGATGGGTGATATACGACATAGATAAAAAGCACATTTGGTATTTAACACTCATTAGACGATAATTATATCATAGTCACTTGATGACCGATTCAGTGTTGAAAATTATGTATTCAAGTTTTGCAGACGCATATTGATTTTAATAATTATTTTGGTAGATGCTAAAGAATTGAGCTGATGACGAAAAATCTTAGAATATATGTTGTAAATATCGTCACATTGTAGAGATCAAAAAGTTTTGCTTGACTTGGCGTAGAGCGGTTGACTTAAAACCAATCATTCTAATAAACAGCATTACTGGAAGACTGGTAAACTTTATATTTGAAACAGATATAATTTAAAAAGCTGTGTAGAGGAAACTTTAGAAGTATATTTTAAAAGGGTGACACTGTTAGAAAAGCTTTATGTAAGAGAAAAGCTGCTGAAATTGTAGACATATTTGCAGCTGTTTTAGAATATTTTTATTCGTTGAATTTTCTAGTTTTAGAAGTATTCTATTTTATTCAACGGTGCATTGTATTCGCTTTAAAGTAGGAATTTGTCAAACGATTTATTCTGACGATTTAGCGTATTTCATATAAAATATCTATCAACATGTTTACATTGTTTTTATAATATTTAATGTATTATAAAATTAACATGCAATTATTATATATTGCATACAAACTTCAAATATCTAATGCTTATTGTCAAACGAAATTCAAAATCAGAGAAATATATATTGCCGAATTTTAAAACTTCTATTTTCCGTTAGTTTACTTAAGTTAATAAAACAATTGCCATCTTTAAAACAAGTTGTAATTTAAATGTTGCTTCTTTCTAATAACGTAAGGGTACAACAATTTTTATTTAAACTCGACATTATTTGCCTCATTCATTTAATATACTTTATTAACCGTGTGTATCTTGAAGTCCAATCATATTATACGTATAATATATCATTTTTTAACAAACAATCTCCCAAGATCAACCACCCAGCTTTTGATTACCACGCATTTAAATGATTATAATCAACTTGATATAGATTTTAAAAATAATAAATTATACAGTGAAGAAAGCTTCTCGAATTAAAGGTAATTGATCTAAGTCAGAATAGATTTGATTGTCTAACCGATTCATTAGCTGGTTGAATTGCTATGAGCTGCTCGTAAATTTCAATATATATGTCAGGAAATTCCTACATAATTTGATAAATATCATATTTCTTTTTTTTCTTCCATATCCGCTCCCTAAGTAGAGTATATGGACACCACGTGTTGCCTCAAAACATCCCTGTCGCTCACCAGTATTCTTGCGTCTTCTCATGTCATACCTGTATCCTTATCATCTTGTTTTGAACGAATTATACTACCAAATTCCCAAAATCCGCCCCGGGCAATTGTTATCAAAGCTTAGAATACGGTTGTTTTAGGTTTTTGTTGGGTGCCACGTTTTTAAATCGTAAAGAAGTACTGACAAAATATATATATTGAACAGAGGGCACTTTTACTTGTATAGCTTTAGAGTTCCAGACATTTCACATGGAATTAAAGGTTTCTCCGGTAATTCCTAGTAGACTAGTGATATCATTTTTTGAAGTGAAATCTCTCGTAATGTATACTTCTAGGAATCTAAAATTGTCGACACTCTCAAATACCATATACCTAGTTACAGAGATTATGTTGGTTGCTTTGTTGAATTATTGAGGTTTTAAAGCTAATTGTCAAAAACAGCAAATCATTTAAGCTTTATCTTTATAACATCAACGTATTAGTAAACAAATCGTATGTACTTTGTTACAAAAGCTGCGGAAGTATTATTACTTGATACTAGATATATAGATAAGGTGAAACATTTTACCGAATTTTCCGCGAGCGTTTTCAAAATTTTCTGAAAAGTATAGAGCAAAGAAAATAATTAAAAGATTTCGAGTAGCGATAGAACAAGAGGACTGCGCTGTTTTCCTTCAAGGATTTCGTTACTTCTTTGTCCGACTTTGTGAGTTATGACTGCAAAGTGCAAACACCTGCAAATAAAATAATATCTTATTTTCGGCGAAGAAAGCTCCCGTGGAAACTTTGCCGGTTCACAAAGCTTGCGAATTACCGAGCGATTTTTCATGAAAACAGTTTTTATACGGATAAAGACTCTATAGTTATGACAAATAGAGAAACATTTCACAGTATTATTGCAGCTGATAACCGACAAATTTATAAACGTGAATCGACAGCACTTTACCGATTTGTCATCGATTTTTAAACAACCAAATAAAGTATTGTGATCGATTAAATAATATAATTACATTATATTATTGTCTCTCTATTAGACAAGAGATAAAAGAATGGATACCCAATGATTTGAGGAGTTCTTGCGAAAGAAATCTACCAAGATATCACATTGTGAAAATTCAAATAATCTATTTCTGGAATGGACATCTTTATGACGCGTATATTCATGTTCATCAATGTTCTATTCTGAAACTTTTATCTTATTGTTCGATTAATAATGATTTATAAAATTTAAAGTTACACTTATAGACCAGTTGCCGGGGATCAGAAGAGTATGAAAACGAGTATTAATTACTAGTCGTGACTACTACAGGAGACGATGATGACATCGATGAAGAGGTGCTTCAGTTGAATGATGAAGAAGACAACTCAAATGAATCTAAACAAATGAAAAGAGAAACAAACACGCGCAATTAAATCAATAATTGATTAATTATTAATAACAAATGATTTCTTCGTCGAACGTAGGAAGTTGAAGAAGTTTGATAACTTTGAAGTGAGCTGGTACTTATACTACTGCATCAAAATACATCATATTGGTACTCATTTTATGCATAATTTTACGTTCTATAACTTATTACTGTACACAGTTTTTGATTTGATGCGTCGTTTTTTAATTATTTTGTAAAAACTGGAAAACGCCCCGTTTTAGGCTACTTTTATCTACCTAGCTAATTAAGCTCACCTCCGCGCAAAGGAAAACTTAGGATAACCATACTGGGCTATACCTGAACCGATATAAAACATAAAACCTTTACTTTGAATTAATATTCGTTTTAACCTCCCAGCAACTACCCTATTAATAGATTTATAAGTTTTAAAAATAATTGTAATCTCAAATATTCGATTAATGCATATTGGTTATTTAATGCACACTTAAGTGAATGAATTTAATTCTAAGAGTTTATGGTGTAGTTAGATTTATTTTCTTAGAAAAAAAGTATTTCATAGTCTACTTGCGATGGGCATAATTTTTTTATTATTTTTATAAATTTTCATTATCTATTTGTGTTTTAGGGGATGTATTTCTTTCATGTTGACTTGTTCTCTGTATTTACCTTTTATTAAAAAAAGTCATCAACTTGATTATTATGTATTTTGATAAAATTATTATCGAAAAAATAAATAATTACGGTCGATTCTACTTCTATCTTGAAGATACGTTTATCTTAGTCGAGGGAAACCTGTTTTATATGGAGTAAGTTATTTATACGAAACGAAAGGTATGACAATGTATAAAGATATTATACAAGCACTGTTTTTCGACAAAATCTGTGGGGAAAACTAAAAAAATGTTTTAAATTTTGTTTTGAAAGGGTCATCCGATAATATAACCCATTATAAAAAATTAGATGAGTCTAATTATAAAAAATGCTGGAACACGTATTAAAAAAACACACACATATTATATACACGCACAAGACCAACCCAACAAACCCTTTTACATTAAAAAAAGCTTACCTTTTATAACACGAGGGTTGAAAAAAAGCGGGTAGAACCTTCGCGAAAATGCCACCACAATTCCTTTTTTCCGAGGGGGTTCACAAAAAAGAAAAGTCCATTTCGCCCCCAAAGCAGTGCTTCAAAAATTAATGAGACTTTTAATTACGGACGGAATAAATTTTGAAAAACGATTCGTGTATGACTTGCAAATATTTCAGCGCTCATTTCATAATCATTATATTTTCGAAAATCAATTTATTTTACTGACTTGACGTAACGGTGCTGATATTTATAGAGTTATGTAAGCCATCAAGTCGTAGATGTGAACGAAAATTTGTCATTAACCCTTTCTATACCAGTGTCATAAGTCATCTGTAACCTGTTTGTAGCCGCAAATACGTCACGCCGCAGTACTTATCAGGCTAAGTATTTTTTGTCAAAATAAAAGTTTTCTAAAACTTTTTTTTTGCTTTGTTAGAAAGCAATCATATCTTGCTCACCAAATATTATATCCCGCATCAATTTTTACAGTTTATTCTTGAGTTAAACCAGTTCCAAATTTTTATTGTCAGACAAGGTTGTCACACTGAGCCACACACGCATGTTTTTATTAAATTGAATATTAACACAACTATTATTTACAAGGTATCTTACATTGGAATATAGCTATACATTTAAAAAAATAGTAATTGTCCATTGTGTGGTACTTCTTAAAAGACGGTATTACACAAAGAGCCACCTTGTATTGTTTACACCTATAACTGCACTCTTTTCTTAGTTTGTTACTAATACACTACGCAAATATTGAAAAAAATAAGCCCACAGGGCGTTCAAAACAATTGATCAAAATGATTGCGAGTATTTCCGGCTAAGTAATAACCCTGCAATATGACATCTATAAACTGTCACTGAAAAAGTGTTTGAAATATAACGATACATCTGTTAAAAGTATTTGAATACTTGCTATAATGTTTTGGGATAACTGCTAGATTGTCAATACAAGTTGATACGTCATAATAATAAGCCACCAAAGTATTATACTTCCGAGTTATTTCGTCTCTAGCCTACAAACACTCCCCCATTTGCCGAGATATCTCGTCTGTGGCAACCAAAGAGTTAAAATATATTTTTCTGCCATTTAAAATGTTGAGCATTGACTTTCTTTGTACTACCTACGATGTATTTACAAATTGCAGAAATTTATCATATTACTACAAATGAAAGCATATTAAAGGAAAACGGCGACAATAGAAAACAAAAGCTCTTTCCTGAGCTTAATGAGTTTAACCCCTTGACTACCGATTTGCACACGTGCCGTCAAATCTGGGTAGCGCAATATTTTGGGCGACATATTCTATCCTCATTGAAATGGCAAATAAATCTCTTATGAATGGAACCATTGTCAGATAAAGTAGCAGCTATTCATCTTTTATTTATTGCTGTATCGATTCTATATATAATACTGTTATATTGGCATGAGCGCTGCAAAAAAAATCTAAATATCTAAGATTTTATAAAAATAAAATTTATTTTTATTATAGTTATAAAGCCCATAGTCATTGAAACGTATCTGAAGTGGCGTAGTATCAAATCTTATTAAATATTTATATCCGTTTCTGTAAATATATTTGAATTACTCGATTCATATATTTTACGAAGGAATCCATTATTATTCAATATTTTATATTATATCCAATATATTAATATTCTATCAGGGAATAAATTTATTTTTTGAGTTACATGAAATATCGTCCGCATTTTTTGATTTAAAATTTATTCCAAAACTACACGTCAAGAATAAAAAAACGTATAAAGATTTTTGTCTCCCACTGTATAAGTATTTTACTTTTTCCCATATACTTATTACAATCGAACCTAAAGTATGATAGCATCCAATTAAAATTTTTAGTGAACAATATTTCTATCAAACTATTGGCGTTAATTATTTTGTTTATCTGCTCGTTGTTTTTATTTTCATTGACAAATAATTAGTATTTTGTTTTATTTACAAATGGTAAATTAAAAAATACTAATAATATAAAACCGATGCTAAAAATTATTCATAGGTACGTAATACAAGAACATATCTGTATTTTTTTATATACCATGTTCGCTCCTAAAGTGGAGCATATGAATCCACACAATGTGGAGATATCTGTCTTGACAGATTATTTTTCAGGAGAATCGTTTGTCAGACAACTGCTCAACCCAATAATCATCCAGTTCTGCATTTTCCAATTTTTTAATAATCTGACTAGATGGGGAATCGAATCGGCATTCCCCGGATTGAGAAGCACGCATACTACCAACTAAGCTAACTGGGGAGACAAATTATTTAAAAGAGGCATTTTTAGAGAGGATCAGTAAACAGCCGAAGCCATCTTTTTATTGTGGTATTGCTCAGAATTAACAATATATCGTTACCTCTCAAGAAATATTCACCAACTAATAAAAAACTCATTTATGGAAAATCGGCGTTAGAAGAGCATTTATCGTTAGCACACATGCTTGGCTCTTAAAAGTTGGGGAATTTCCAGAATTTTAGGCTTTATCTAAAACGAATAGATAAAAAATTGTTACTTTTTTAAATGTATTAAATCATTTTTTCATGTTCAGCATTTTGATCTTCTTTATCACTAAAAATTTGCATTTATACTATTAAGTGAATATTGTTTTCGTACTATCACGTAGCAATAAGCTTTCATAGCAGTATCGTAGCTTTCACGGTATAAAATTCAAACCGATACTTTGCCAAAGGCGGCTTTGTCGATACGAATTTGCAGCACGCACTAAATTACCAATGTCATCCGTCTACGACCTGTCACTTTGCAGCCTGAAGGATCTTTCGCGTTAAAAGCTTTACACGTTTTCCAGTCACGTGTACACTTTTAAATGTAAAAGCTTGAGATTTTTTCGTACATAAGAGCTTTCTTTGCGGTAAAGAAAAATAATATTGTTACTTATTCAAAACGTATCACGACGAATGATTGTTTATGTTACGTAATTTAAATTGTATTTATAGACATTAAATAAATGAATACCACTTTATCGAAATTATTTATTTTAAAGGCGTGACGAACTGGAGTAAGTCCTGCAACTACACCTAATATGTTATATCAGTGAATTTGCTATCCGATTTTCTTCACCAAACATACAACAGCCTTCATCAACTGCATCTATATAAAAAAAAACTTTTGAGGTATCTCTAATCATACTCATCACTGTCTTAACTTGTTCTTATACAGTTAAACAGTTATACACATCTTAACCTAACTTAACCTATCATGTGTTAACTGTCAATCTCAATTATTTGAGCTATGCTTGTTTTTCTGCACAGTATGTATAAATCAGCACTTTATTTTACAATTGTTTTCGATTGTCCTATATACGCGGTGAAGATTTTTTAGTAGCCAAATTTCCACAACGTAATTGTATTCAACCTATCTTAATAAAATAGCCCAAGAACAAAAAACCGAATCACCACAAAACACAGAAAACTCACCCATGATT